>JAOBAT010078973.1:0-43350 GCA_026413305.1 Hydrozoanthus tunicans | reverse complement strand
ACTTTTTAAATAGTTACTATATTCTTGTAACCCTTTTATTTAAGCTTGAAATTATTATTATTATTACTATTATTATTATTATTATTATTATTATTATTATTATTATTATTATCATTATTATCATTATTATTATTATGAGCAGTCTAAAACAACTGACCGACCTAAAAAAAGTAATCGGGCGGATATAAGCCGTAGCTGATTGCCGCGAAACTAAACCTTATATCCTGAATAAAAATAAAGGAAATACGAACTAACTAACTAAAACTTTGCTAATGCGATGCAATTTCGAAACCTTAAAATTCCTAATTCTATTAATACTAATATAAAATGTCATAAAAATTCCTAATCCTAAAAGAGTCAAATTCTATCTGTTGGGTTAACCTTCCTACTGCGCTAGAACTTTAAGGAACGCGCAATATGCGAGCTAGTGAGTACTGATCTCTGCATTTGTGATAATACTGATTTGTATCGATCTCCTGCTAGCGCCTTCAGTGCTCTAACAAGTTCTTGTGGACATCAATGATGATGTTATATACTGTGTTTCATAACCCGGGTATCTTTGCTGTAATTCCCACCGGAGTGCACCGTAATTGTTGGTCTTCTCCGCCGTTAATTTCGCCTCTCGGTTTCCCACCCTTGAACCGTTCATCTCCAGCAGTTTAACTTGCTTCTCCTCTTTGTCGATGATCCTTGCGTCGATCCTGTTGGCTTTGACGTGTGAAAGTGTGCAGTTTCTAGACTCCATCTCTGGTTAGGTGATTACTATTATTATTATCATAATTGTTATTGTTATTCGATCAACTTAAAGTCATTGACAAAGAAAATTTTTATTAAAAGAAAGACACTTAAGTCCTGGCACACGGCCGCAACAAAAAATGCTGACAACAACTCCAAACCACTGGCAAAACAATATGCGATTCTTTTAACAAACTAACCTGTTGACACCTTTTATCTTAACTTTAGATATAATTTTAAGCTATTGTTTTCACCTTTTGGTTTATATTCCATACTTCAATTCCTTTGTAATTATTCATTCTTACCTTACACCTCCTAACTTTTATATGCATAGCTTTGTAGCTAGTTTTTCACTCGTCAAAGGTTGTAGTTTGACAACCGAAAGCTTGTATTTTACTAAAATGTTTTAACCAGAGTACGCTTTTACTATTTTAATTTCAATATTTTATGCCTTGTTACGATTCTTCAATTTTAAAATTATTGTTATTGTTATTTTTTATTATTTGTTATTGTTGTTGTTATTATGAGCATTATTTTTATGTTCAGAGCACTTAACGTCGGCTTTATTACAGTACAGAACGAAAGTAAAACTAGAAATGCTTAATTTCTTTGTTTATATTTAAAGTTGTAACGTTTTTGTAACGTTTTAGTTAAACGAACCTGATCGTGCCTCACAAGTTACTCTTGCTTCCTTGCCTAGAGGGCAGTTTTGCACTCCCAAAGCATTTCCATAGCAGAGCTCGATGTTTCTTTCAATTCCAGTGCACTCTACCAAATCTAACCAAATGAGCCTTTTGTCCCCTGGATGACGTTTGCTACTCGTGGCCTGTAAAGCGCGACCATATCCTAGCATTCGACAGACTACTTTTGCTTCTCTCATACTCCAGTCTGTCGCACATACCGTGCCCCAAATTCCGTTGAAAAGTACTTCCACCCGGCCATCTGCTGCCGAGTTACCATCTGCTAACCTAAGACCCACTGAATGGGAAAAATTGGAAGTTGCTTTTGAGAATTTGCATTCTAAGTTAACGTTCTTTTTCCGGTTTCAACCGAGATAAGCAAGTGCTAGTACATATAAATAATATTATTAAATACCTATACTTTTATTCAACAAAACGAGTGTTGTGATTGGTTTATTCTTAGTCACGTGCTCCTGATCAAATTCAAGTGTATGTTCTTTGTTTGTTTTTGTTTTATGATTCTTTAAGAGAAAGTCTAAATGTATAACAAAGCAGTTGATGTATAGGTTCTCGGGAAACAAGTTAATTTTGTTTTCCCTCGAGTTCCGGTTGGATTCTCGGGAAAGCAAAGCTAGCTGTTTCCCTGGAGACAATGCATTAGGTGTATAGTAATACAACGGGCTACAGGATATATTGGCATTGTCTACGAGTGAAGTAAAAAAAGTAATCATTCAAACCTTTTTTCCTTTTTGTACAAAAACTCCGCTAACTGCCGCGATCTCATTTTCGAACGTTCAATACTTACAGTTGGACCCATGCCGTATATGCCGCGGCAAAAGCGTGGTCAGTAAGTTTAATCGTTACGTCATTATCAAATTTTAAAACACAACAGAAAAAATAACAGGATAGGAACTAAGTGGGCGTTATCCCAGTGTTAGCCAACCACATATCGAGATTTTGTACCACGTGACAATCTTTTGGAAGAAGCGCGTACAGGGGTAATACGTCATTTTTAAGCTAGTCTTGAATGGGTCCTCCTCAGGACCAGCGGATGGGTATTCCATTGAGCCTGAAGAAGCCCTGATACATAGGTGGAAAAGGGGGAACGGAGCAAATCTCTGTAGGAACTCTCGTATATAATAGTGTAAATTGCGTAAGCAACTAAATTCAATGGACTAAAGGTGGAGCCAGGTTATGCCAATATCGGACACTTAAATACTAATATGCATTTTAGATAGTCCCGACGGGACTGAAGCGAAAGCAGCTGAATAAGCGCGACACCTCTGGTTGTGATACTTTGTGCCCTTCAATAAAACTTGCAGCACATCTATGAAGATCATCTAAGTATTCTCGATTCATCTTACCATACGAGTCCAAGATAACTGCACAATAATCAAGTATTGGAAGTATCATGGCTTTATACACTACTCTCGTGGAATTACTTTAATTGTAATTCTAAAAAATAAACATTTTGTAAATTGTGGTTTTAAATTACACAACACGTTTTTGATCGACTTGATCATCTTCAGTGCAATTTTAAACATTATTTTACAAAACTCTTACTTTTTATCAATGTTTTTATTAACTTACTTGAACAGAACACGCTAGCCTGCCTTCCGTCGGAACAGTTCTGAACTGTCCTTTCACTATTTGGACAACCGAACAGGCTAGTCTCATTCCCTCTGCACTGAAGTTTGTCAAACATGATGTGTTCCCAGTCAGGTACGAGCCGATATCTTGTGTCAAGGGAAGCGTATAATGCGCCATGATACCCCATCATTCTGCAAGTGACGTCAGCTTCCTTTATGGTCCACTGCTTGGAACAGACTGGTTTCCATGTTCCTTGCTTGTAGATTTCGACTTGTCCATCCAACCCAAGCAATCTTCCACCCTGTAATCTTACTAGAAGATTTGTATAAAACTTGTCAATGTTGACGAACTTGATGTTAAGATTCTTAAGTTTATATGGCCACTTTCCTGAGAGTTAATTTGATTGTAAATTTCGGTAAAATGAAACAATTGCGCGAACTTGCACAGTAGCAATGGCATAGATAATGGTATTTGATTAAAAATGACAAGCGTTTTTTTCCATGAAAATCATTTACGTATTGGTCTACACTCAAAGTCAATACTACAAACCATACCATACTGGGTCGAAACCCTGCTTTTATCGATCAGTGTGTGGATCACTTAAATCCCCCGTTAGTAGACGAGAGACTAGGCCAACAGCTAAAACTTCCTGTCTACAGACTGCATGTTGGGAAAGAAGGCTGCACAAATGTTTAACCCTCAAAGATTGATCATGGGACCTCATGTTTGGTAGTAAGAGATACATTTTAATCAGATGTTTTATATTTTTGCCAAAGAGTTTCGCTTACCCTTTGAATTTGAACATACAACCCCTGCGTCTCTTGAATGAGTACAGTCGTGGAAACCCCATCCATTGTGTAAGCAATCAGTTATGTTTTCCTCTTTTCCTGTGCACCTAAGATCGTCTAGCCATATCGTTCCTTCCCCTTCACCAAGGAATCCGCAGCAGGTGGCTTCAAGAGCGCGAGTGTACCCCAACATACGACACACAACGTTAGCATCTCTGATGTCCCATAAATTGTCACATACAGTGCCCCATGCTCCATTGTAGAAGAATTCAACACGACCGGTTCCTTTGGCAGATAAACCGCTTAATCGAACTGCAGGTATATAGTTCAAAATAACTTGAGTTATAAAGACAAAACGATTTGCATCCAGAACTGATAAAACTATGTAAGTGAAAATCTAAAAACAAAGACCATGTTAACGTAGAAAATAAAGCCTTTGTTCGATTCCGAGTTCATTATATTAATATTCAGATTTTGTTCTCTAGCT
Organism: Hydrozoanthus tunicans; assembly: GCA_026413305.1. NCBI lineage: Eukaryota > Metazoa > Cnidaria > Anthozoa > Zoantharia > Hydrozoanthidae > Hydrozoanthus > Hydrozoanthus tunicans. Next base: position 39,070 of record JAOBAT010078973.1, on the reverse strand, counting down.
GAATTTTACCCATTGTCATATAGAGTGTTTTTGTGAGATGTTTCATGTCAGAGTTTGGATGTCTATAAGAGATTGCATATAGAATCGCTTATTACTATTTTTTGTGTTAAAAACGGTGTGCTAATTGACTGAAAGACGAGTGCGGATTTCGCGAGAGCTATTGTTGACACAAACTCATGAAATGAAAGCTTCATTTCGACTGAAAATAAAAAGTTGTGAATGGCAAACTCTAAATTTACTATTGAAGTTGGCGAAAACAAACAATTTCTAAGTTTCGATCGCGAGCTTAAGTTTCCGTTTTTAGAGCGACCAAAAACCGCTTACTTTAGGCTCAGCGAGCACTGCCCGTCGACGACTCGAACTTCAAGTAAACAAGACAGCTGTGAGAAAACACAACAAATTCACTTAATGTAACGGGAATGGATAACTTGAAATATCTGAGTGAGTTAAGAGTAAATGCAAACGCAGATTATGTTGCGAGTCATAACCACAACCCACAGGAAAAGCAGTGAAAAATGTCAAAAATGTTAGCCGGATTCAGGCAAGTGAACAGCAGCCGGCACAAGAACAAGCACAGTGCCACACTAAACCAAATGCAGTTTAATTATACTTTTCCTCACAAACGATCGTTACAGCCCCCGCCATATAAGACCAGAACAGCGTTTCTTCTAGCTAATTTCTTGACAGATGCTTAGGGAGGTTTGTTCAGTGGTGCAACTTTTAATAACTCTTCGGCAAAATTTGTCTCCATTTATTGTGCACGCATCACCACGTGTAAATAGTACAATTTATTTTTTCCTTCGGTTTTCGCTTTGTTATTCTAAAAAATGACCAAACCAGCTTTCAGTTTTAGATTGTTCTTGGTTTGAAACCTTCACAACAATTCCTTTTCAGAAACAAAACTGAATACGTACTTATTTAGAGTTTCTAGAGTTAAAAACTTTTTGCCGACGTTTGTTTGTTCGCTGATAGTCTCGTCGCTCCGTGTTTATCAGAGCCGGCCCGACAGAAATCAAATTCATCGTCGCTGCGCGACTCGAGCGATATCGGTTCTTTTCGTGGAATTCCCTCGTCAGGCAATGGATTTACCTATAAAATATTCTGTTTTGATCGGTTCTAAATTTCGACCCAGAGTGATTCGTGAAACTTATCGTGAACTGAAAGATCCGTACGAGTATGTAAAGATAAATCACGCTTTATATAAAATCCAACTCCGCCTGCTTGAGAAAGATTAGGTTTGTAAACAAAATTAAAATTTGGTAGATTTGTATTTTTAATACTATCGGTTCGTTCGTTAACTTAGGCCTATTATGTTGAATGGATGATCTAGCTCAGCTAAAAAGGTAACTAAACTTTCGGATTTTTTTGAAAGACTTCTTATATTGTAATATAGAGCAGAAAAAGTATTCGGAGAAAGAGATTCTCTAGTTTCAGTGTCGCTATTTTTGATAGTTTGTGTCGTTATCAAAACGCGTGCTTCGTCAAAACTTCGCGTATTGTGCCTGCGTCTCATTTTGTCGCTACTGTATGTAAAATTTGTTATAATTTCACCCTGTTCGATACAGAAATAAAAAAACCCTTTTGATCCTGAAGTAATAAGTTATTCTGTTCAAATGCTACATGCAACAATTTTACACATATAAAAGTGCACTTATTCAGTTTCATCCCCTAAGGACTGAAGGTGGGCACAGGCCGTTCAGCTAGAAGTACCTTAATATTATTGCTATGGTTGTCGAATACCCTTGCATATGTTTTACAAACAACAAAATATTTTGTAGGACGTAGGAGAAATCATTAATTTATTGGTTTTTGTATGTGCCATTCAGGCCTAAATTTAAACATTTTTGTTTAAAAATTTAATCAAAAAATTTTCGGAAATGCTCTCCTTCCTCATTTGTGCTCAATTTAATTTACAAAAACCAACAATGATACCATTAAAATGATTATTGTTATTATTTTTGTTATTTTCATTACGAAACACTTTTTGGAGAGTTTAATCAACCTCGCTGACGTAGATTTCTTTATCATTTGGATATTCTATTTCTATTTGGATATATTGTTTCCACGCCTTTTGATCTTCTGCTCAGTTTTTGGGGTCCTAAAACATCTTTCGGCTTTTGAGAGCCCTCGACGAGGGCTGTAACATGTTTTAGGGCCTCCAAAAACTGGGCAGAAGCTAAAAACGGTGAGAAAAAAATAAAGCATACTCGCCCAAATTACGAAACATAAGTGCAAATACCATGAGTGGAGTAGAAGCAATACAATCATTCAAGAAGAACATCTGAGTCCTTCTGAAATCCAATATAATTATTTTGCATCAGTTAGAAACGCTTCGCATTCGAAACCCTGACACGAGAGCAAATCAAAGGTTTTAATGAATTTTCAAGCCTTCAGATAAGACTTTTGGCTGTACAACTTCTTTATTTACTAGTTGGCTAATAATTATTTTTTATAGTTAAATGAAAAACTGTTCAAATCATAGTAATTTCGGATTTTTGTAAATCAACCTTGAGCTGTTTCTGTCATTTTCTGTTAAGTGTCTCTGTAATATTGAGTCTCCTGTAATGGTAGAGTAAAGCAGAACTCTGTTAAAACAAGAAAAAAAAAAACAGTCGAACGAATTTGGCAACAAGCATTGAAAGAAACGAACAGTTCATTTCATATAACAACAGAATTATCAAAAAATACATTCCAATGACCATGCAAATCTGATTCATCAACAAGTTTAAACAGCTGTGGCGCATTTTAACCAATCTATGTTACGATTTGGTGTTTTTAACTTCTTTAAAAAAGAAGAGGGGAGTGTAATGTGCTTCAGTAAAAAAACACCTAGACTGCCGCTGTCAACAGCTGGTTGAAAAATTTATATAAAAAGTAGGATGAGTTGAAGAAGAATTTAAAGAACCTTACTCAACTATCTATATGCATCATAAGCTACATCAAGAATATGTCTGATGATAGTGTTAAGTTCCAAAGTGGATGTTAGCATTTGTTTTAGTTTCAGTAAACTCAGCTGTTGATCTAGTGTACACGACATTCAATAGAGATTCTCAACTTCAGTTTTTCTGGGGAGGATATAACCCGATCTGCAGTGACTTACCTTCTAATGATACAGTGGTAATTATCAGAGGGAAAAGCTGACTCAACACACTTATCAGGGTACGTGGAAGCATTGTTCAGTCATAAGCGCAGGGCTTACACAGCAGTGGTTATCAATACCTGAACACTGGTTTAACGTATGCTTTCAGTACGGCTTTGATACGTTCGGCTGCCGGTAGAAATAGCCCACGCTCACCATATAAGTAAAAAACATTAAAAAAAAATTAAAACACATTAAAGAAATTACCGGAACTAGGACTGAGGATCGCTTAATAGTCCTTATACATGATTACGTCAAACACCACTTGAATCACGAAAATGTAAGTATTTTCATAAATGAAATCCCAAAGCGTCCACAAATGAAAATAACTCTTTTGTGAACACGGTTTGCACGTGCAAAATGCTCACACCTATTTCTTGAATACGAGGCTTGGGGATGAAATTGACTAGTTGACGTCAACATGCATAAGGCCTATTTGCTGAGTAATGATTGGTTTTTGTCATAGAAACCGAACTTTATCGAATTCCGCTAGGGAAACCTCTAGAATAATACAGAATGACTGAGCATGACGCAAATAGGTACAAGTAATCGATCATGCATGAGCTAGCACAATGTTTTTTTTTCAATCGTATTATGTCACGACACTATTTTCAGGTAATCCAGATCATGCCGAGCTTTTGTAGTATCAAATCCATATAGCTATACTCTGAGAGCCCGTGCATGAAAACATTCAACACACAAGAAACCTGCTACCGCGTAGATACATTTCTTAACATCTAGGAGAAACAGTAGAACTAATGTTGTTCAGTGAAGAGAAAAAAAAAACCCAGCCAAACGGGAGGGGGTACTCGGGTGAAAATAGTCAGTCCGCGCAGAAATTGGGTTTACTAGTAGAAAAAATATTCCGTTAACGTTCTGCGAGTTAACTCCGCGTATGGGGCGTGGTACCTGGGGCTATAAAGGAGAAAGAAAAACGATCAATGGCTGTCGAGGAATAATTCAAAGTGTTTCCACAAACATTTTGTGCCATAACAGTCACGTGCGACGGTCATCAAATGTGGTGCAACAAAGAACAGTGCGGCGATGAGGCAAAGCTTCACATCCAAGTTCATGGTAGATTCATAAATAAACTTAACAGGTTAAAGAAAAAAGGAAAACAACTGTTTGATTAAACTATGTCATTGGAATAAGTATAGGTAATAGCATGGGGTGGAGATCGAATTAAATTTCGGATAAATTTTACAAGTATTTTCAATAATATTAAATTTATAAAAATGAAAACGAGTGAAAATAACTTTGTTTTTGAATTTGAAAATCTTTGCAATCTGCCATCCATACATCTTCAAAAACGGTTTAGAAAAACGTTTCTAAGGCATTTTATGATTCTTAAAAAAATTCGAAAATCTTTGGAGATTTCGGAAATCTTCGCAAATTTTCAAAAATTGGTAGACTCTTTACAATTTTTCGGAAAATCTTTGTAAAACTTCGGATTAGTGTCCAGCGGATCATCAGCGCCGAGTAATTTTGCCCTGAATCAAGAAAAGATGCCCCCGTTAAAACGCTTTTAAATCGAAGTAATTTTGTCTTATGTATGTCATAAAACCAGTAATTTGTAACATTTGGTATGGCACCTGTTGAAATGAAATTACCTTTTGTTTTGTATCTGATTTGTGATTATTTTTTTCGGGAAATTTCTTTTTAGTTGCATAACCAAAAAGGACACCATGCGCCTTGTTGTAGCCTAAGTGATTCTATTGAATACACAGCTGGCAGTTGAGGGTGTATTCCGTTTGGCATTTCACCGGTTGTGTAGGACAGTAGCACGTGATCACCTGGGACTGAAAAACCGCGTTCATGAAAAAGACTTTTGAAAATTGTTTTACCACTGCTTGGATTCAAAGGCACATAACTCAAAGCTGGTGTAGCTAGGGTAAAAAGAGCGGAACAAGCGTTTTAAACAGATACGAAACTGCATGTTATTGGGTGATCTCATAAACCCCATAACCTTTCAGCCCAAAACACAACAAATGCCCTGTTGACAAACTCTCTAACTAGGAACTATAATTTTCATGTAATCAGTTTGTGAGAACTTTGCAGAATTTTTTATGATAGCTTTAACGAGAACTTAGATGTTCAGTACCCGCCTCAGGGGTTGTCAGTTGGCATCGTCTTTCTTTTTTCCAACAGTTCATTATCAAATTTATATTCTTACACCGTTAGGCTTTTCTGAATTTCATCCTTTTAGATAATCATGATCATATTCTAGCTATGTAGCAAACAACAGTAAAATAACTGACAAGTCTTCGCAAGAAAAGAAAACATTAAAATTTGAAAAACCTATTTTGCACGAGTCTCATTGTCGGAATTTTCGCGAGCTAGACGAGATTTGAAAAAGGCTTGGTTCACTCAAACAATTATTTGACCTTAAAAGGAAAAGTTTTCAATAATTCAAGTACTGAAGCTTAGCACTTAATTCTTAAACGTTAATCGTAATTCATGTTTTGAATATCATGCTTTGACCAACAGCCTTTCTCCTTAACTACTTAAATAGCAAACACTCTGTTGTTGCAAAATTCGAAGTCAGCAGGCCTGATGAGAATTTAAGCTACATAGGATACCTAAGTTATTAAGTTTTCGGCGAATAAACCACTTCCAATTTGTTAACCCTGCAATTATGTCGGCGTTTTTGATTAAAACAAATTTAAATTGACAGACAAAGAAACAAATCGTTTCTCCGAGTCTAACATCGAAGGTTTTTAAAAATGCCTGGTTTCAAAGGCAGTGCCAGACAGCGCAAAAAAGTCGACAAAGTACGCCGTAAACGTATTTGAAGGTAAAAAAAATCTGCGAGTCCGCTTTCGCTAAACAACGGTTTCAATAACAAGCTTGAGTAAACCTATCAAGGCTCTAAAAATCAGTGAAATATTCTAGAAATTTAATAAAACAATGATTCCATGCGCGCTTGTTGTATATAAGATGATTGATAGCCAACTCCGTTTGGCTATTTACCGTGTCACATCAAACGCGTGCTCTTTGAATAATTATTTTAAAACTATCTTTATGACTCGAAGGTGACTTTAAAGAATTAACATTTAATGTACGAGCGATTTTTAACTCACTCAGAGGGAATGGTGCTGACTAGAGAAGACCTTCCCGGGGGAGGGGGTAGGGGGTAGTTAGGGGAAGGGAGAGGGTTTACTCTCATATATTGGCTATACGCTCAATTACGAAGTTTTTACGAAGCTTCATTTAAAGGCGAACAATTTAATCTTTTTTTTGGTACACAAAGCGTAACTCGAACAAATGAGAAAGCAAATCAAAAAGGAAAACGACAAGATGATGTCATCGATGTTGCCCGTCTTCGGTGGTTAAGGTGCCTCACTTGCTGCGACGTTTGTAAACCAGCACTAATAGAACACTCAGTAAACCCACACAGATCACAGCCAGGAGGGCCACTACTACCGGGTATGTCGGAGGCTCGTTGTTGCGTTGTGCTTCTTCACCACCTGGTAATGAGTACATGAAAATATCAAACTTAGCATGATGTCAACCTTTTAGACTGAAATTGATTCTTCAACACCTACTAACGAGTTTAATAAGAAGTTAAAATTAGTAAAGACTTCCAGTTTATAGATTAAAATGATTTCATCACTACCTGCTAATAAGATCAAAGAAAAATTGAAATAAGCAGGGTATCTAGCTTATAAATCAAAATTAACCCTAGAACGCGTAAAGAAAAAAAGTTACACGAAGATACTGGGGATGTCAATTGGATCCCCTCTAATTTCAAAAGTATGTTACCAATTGATATGATACCTGGTATGTTTAATAAGTGTCATGTGTATGCGAATATTTGTTTAAGAAACTCCAAAACAACAGAAGATAATAAACATGAATTTTTTAAGAAAAACTACTGAATAAAGAAATAATAAAAAAGTAACTAAGAGCTCCACTAAAAATAATTAAGTTCCAATCTTTTTTAGACAATCCCTTTTAATTTTTTTCAAAAGTCTCGTGGTTTCTTGTGATGGCGTCATAATCATAAGTCGGTAATCAAAGAACATTTGTGCGGAAGCTTTTGGCAATCGGTATCAAAGCAATTTTCTTATTCAAAAAAAAGACCGATTGACCCCCCCCCCCTCTCACCCTCCCATGCTTTCTGAGATTAAGTCACCAAGTTGAGATTAGTAATCAGGAAAGTCAGTAACCAATGCTAATATTTCCAAAGCTATTAACAACATACTATCTAATTCCAAGAATTTTTTCAGTATTTTCTTAAATTACATATATTTCTAACAAGCTATATATTTTTCCAAAATTTACCAGAGTTGTCACAGTATGTTATTCCACCCTAGTCATTGTTATTAATGAGGTGTTGGAATAATAGCCAACTTGAACTGGAACAAGGCCCAGTTAGCCAGAGAGGCGTTGCGATGTGAATCGTGCTTTCTCGTGGGTGGGTAGGAGAGTCGGAAACTCTCCCTGACGTCCCTCTATTTTGTAAGAATTGTCGCTTAGGGACCACTTTTTCATTTATGTTTCCCATGGGCAAAATAAACAATTGCCAGGGTTTGCTTATTATAATATTCAAGTGACTTTAAAAAGTGTTTATACTCAAAAAAATACTCTCGGTATGGTTGTACCACTAACCCGTTTCAACTCACCTACTACTCGCTCGCAGGGTGAAAGGGTGCAGTTTTTAGACTCCACCTTAGGTTGTTTATTACAGCTTTTGGCAGTTTTACAAACACGCATGCGCAGTTGTTGCCCAGTACCACACGAGGCGGAGCACAAGCTCCACTCAGACCACTCACTCCATGCATCATCTACTGTTAAAATTTCGAGATTCAAAATGACATGTTGTATTACTAGGAAATGATGTGGCATCTTCATTAATGAAATTTATCATTGTTATTGTTATTGTTACTATTTTGAATGAGCTTACTTTGAGTTCTTTACTTCTGATTTTATAATACCTCGGATTTATTCATGTTTTTAACTTTAATTTGGACTCAGAGTATCCCATAAAAACCACCATTTAAATATCTATTTTGTTTATTATTGTGTTAAATGTTATCATATTATTATTATTATTATTATTATTAATTTTATTGTTAGTATTATTATTATTATAATTATTACCATGTTAGATCAGAGTACTTTACGTCGGCTTTGTTACAGTACAAACGAAAGTAAAATTGTAAACGCTTAACTTATTTGTCTAGATTTAAAGTTGTAACAATTTTTTTTCGTAACATCAGCTGAGTAAGTTTAGCAACGAACCTGAGAGCGGTTCACAAGTTACACTTGCTACCTTGCCTAGATGGCAGTTTGGCACACCCAAACGTCTTTGGCGGCAAAACCCGATATTTCCTTCAACTCCATAGCAGCGGATCGATTCAAGCCAAATAAGCCTTCTGTCTTTTGGATGACGTTTGGTATTTGTGGCCTTTAAAGCGCCACCATGACCTAGCATTCGACAGACTACTTCCGCTTCTCTCATACTCCAGTCTTCCGCACAAACAGTGCCCCAAATCCCGTTGAAAAGTAATTCTACCCGGCCATCTGCTGCCGAGCTACCATCTGTTAACCTGGCACCCACTGAATGGGAATAATTTGGAAATTAGAAAAAATTGAGAATTCGCGTTTTAAGTTATTGTTCATTTTTCGATTTCAAACGAGTTAAGCCAGTGCTAGTACATAACAAATACTAGTATTACATGTATTTACAACATTGATGGAAAATTTACTTCGATTTGATTGGTTTCAATGGTGGCTTTTTTTCTTAATTCAGGGCAAAATTACTCGACGCAGATCGAGTTTTCCGAAAACTTTGAAAAAGCCTTTAAAATGCATTAAAACGTTTTCTAGCCGATTTTGAAAATTTCCAAAAGTTTGCGAAATTTCCGAACACTTCCAAATATCCAATTTTCGGAAAAATTTTAAAAATCATGAAAAGCCGTAGAAACGTTTTTGAACCTTTTGCAAAGGTTTCCGAATGTTTGCAGAGTTTGCAAAGGTTTTCAAACTTGTAAGAACTTGAGCTGAATAAAACGCTTACCGCGGAAAAAAAGAATGTTTCCCTCGTTGCCATCAACGTTCAATTGCACGGTTAATCTGACCTATTCGCTTACCAAGGCTAATACAGCTCACAACTATTAATTGCCCAACGCGCATTACTCCAAAACATAATACATGAAACATATTAATTTATTTATAACATTATTTGTGCAGAGATGCCCTGTGCTGTAGAGCTTGCTTGATTGGGGCTCTGGTTGAAGTAAACTTACAGAAAAAAGTATGTTTTACAACAAAAAATTATTATATTACAAAATAATTAGAGAAAAACAAAAAAACATAAACAGTGTTGAATGAAATTTAGTCAATTAGTGAGATGTAAGATACTTTTATTTAGAAGCCCTAATATTTAGTTGTTTTGGAAAAAAGCCGAACGGAGCAAATCTCTATAGCGCTTTTATATCAGTGAAAATGACTAAACTTAGTAGACAGAAGGTGGAGCTAGGTTATGCGCATGTCAGACACTAAATGACAAACAAGCTTTTTGACTGTCCCGACGGGGCAGAAGCGAAGGACAGCTGAATAAGTGCGACATCTCTGGTTGTGATACTTTGTGTCCTACAATTTCATGAAGCTTATCTAAGTATTCTCAACCTACTTGAACAATACACGCTAGCCTGCATCCCGTTGGAACAGTTGCCAAGGGTCCATTCACTCTTTGGACAAGCGAACAGGCTGGTCTCATTCCCTCGGCACTTAATTTTGTCAAACGTGATGTGTTTGCGGTCAGTTACCAGCCCATATTTTGTGTCAAGGGAAGCGTATAATGCGCCATGATACCCCATCATTCTGCAAGTGACGTCAGCTTCCTTTATGGTCCACTGCTTGGAACACACTGGATTCCAGGTTCCTTGCTTGTAGATATCAACGCGTCCTCTGTACCCAACCCGCCTTTCCGCCCGTAGTTTTACTAGATGATTTGTATAAAACTTGTTAATATTAACAAAATTCAATGTCAAGGTTCTTAACTATGCATGGACGTTTTCTTCAGAAATGTTAATATTGTAAACTTTGTTAAAAGAAAACAAATGCATGAGTTTTTACAGTAGTAACTGTACAACTATAACACCATGGCATTTCCTTAAATATGAACATCATTTATCTAATTGGTCTACAATCAAAGTTGAGTGCTAAAAACCAAACGAGGATACACATAACACTAGGTCGAAATCCTTCTCTTATCGATCAGTGTGTGGATCATTTAAGAGGACAAGAGACTAAGACAACAGCTTAAAGTCCCTTCCTACAGACTATGTAAGGAAAGAAGGCCTTACAAATGTTTAACTTCAAAGATTGATTCTGGGGCCTCGCATTTGGCAGTAAGAAGCACATTTTAAACAGCTGTTTATTTTTGCCGCGCCAGAGAGTTTAATATCTTACCCGTTGAATTTGAACATACAACTCCTGCGTCGTCCCAATGATCACAGTTGTTGTTACCCCATCCTCTGTGTGAGCAACTAGCTAGGTTTTCCTCTCTTCCTGTGCACTCAACTTCGTCTAGCCATATCCGTCTTTCCCCTGGACCATGCCTTCCGCAGCAGATGGCTTCAAGAGCGTGAGTGTACCCCAACATACGACACACAACGTTAGCATCTTTGATGTCCCATGAACTGTCACATACAGTGCCCCATGATCCATTGTAAAATAATTCAACACGACCGACTCCTTGGGCAGGTAAACCGCTTAGTCGAACTGCAGGTATATAGTTAAAACAAATTGAGTTGTGAAGACTAAACGATTTTCATCCAGAACTGATAAAACTATGTAAGTGGAACTCTAAAAAACAAAGACCAAAGACTATGTTAATGTAGAAAAACACCGTAGAATTTGAGTTTTTTTTCATGAGGGGTTTTTGATGAGCTAGTTATCTAAATGGCTTGCTCTGGAGTCTTAAAAATTGAAAATGAACGAAAAATGTTGAAATGTAACCTAGTAACTTGCATCTGGAGGCTTAAAAATTGAAGATGAAAAAAAAAGCTGAATTTAAAGTAGCAATATAACTTCTTGTGATTACACAATCTAAGCTTTAATTTGCTGAAGAAGGAGCTGCGGATTGCGTGTTATATCCTTTTGAACTAGCTTAAAATAGAACAACCAAATTGACAATGATCCCAAAATCTGGTCACACAATTAAAAACTTAACAGTAAGATGTTTGTAACACCCTTTTTATGGTAGGAACACATAAAGAACCTTTTACCTATAGATGTTGAACAAATCACTCCAGCATCTTGGAAACTACCACAGCTATGGTTGCCCCAACCTTCGTGTTGGCACAGATCAAGGTTGTGCTCTTTTCCAGTACAGTTTACAGCATCGAGCCACACCTTTCCCCGCGGTTCTTGGTCATTAGGAAAGCGAGTAGCTTGAAGAGCAGAACCATATCCTAGCATCTGGCATGCTACATGAGCATCTTGTATGTCCCAGGAGTTAGCACACACTCTTCCCCACGTTCCGTTGAACTTAACCTCAACACGGCCGGAAGTTGGTGTGCTCGAATCAACTAAGCGAGCTTCAACTAAAGTAGAAAGATAAAAAAGCATTGTAAGTGTTTTAGCGGGAGCTTCCAGTGAAAAAGCACAAAGCTTTCACAAAGAGACCACATAATGTCATTCCAAAATATTGCTCTATAGAACATATTAGTCGAAAAGATACCCGTCGTGTTCTCGATGTGATCCCCAGCTTGTTATTGCAAGTAATTCAGCAGACACTTGCTGAAGATATTAAATTGAATCTTTATTATAACTATTAAACCAATATCGAAGTATAAATTGTGCACGATGGAATTGATTTACCTGATGACGACCTGAGGCATGAAACACCAGCATCTTCGTCGTGACTGCAGTACTTAGAGTTTCCATACCCATCATGTGAACACAAAGACAAGTCTCTTTCGTGTCCCTTACATTCTACATCATTAAGCCAAATCTTCCCCGATCCCACACCAAACTTCGCCTGCCCAAATGCTTGAATAGCATCAGGGAACCCTAACATGCGACACACGACATGAGCATCATTAATATCCCAATAATAATCGCAAACTGTGCCCCACTCTCCGTTGTAAAACACCTCGACGCGACCTCTCCATGTTTCTCCAGTACCAGCTAAACGAACTGCAATTGAGTTATAACGTTTTTTTTGTCAAAAATGTTTTTCAATAAACGACTTTTAATTTAAAGTGCATATTAAGTGAATGGTGGACCTAGTCGAATGAGGAATAGCGGATAAAAAATTGTCAAAATCTTTTCAAGTTCTTGAGATATTTCAAAAGTTGGGCTAATGATTTCTCTTAATTTTATGTCCGAATCAGTACCGTTTGCTTTAATTCTATCTACCGCGGTACCATGAGAACTACTCAATTTCGGAGTTAGGTGAGATTAATTACTAGTGGCTTCACAATGTTGTCGTGGAAAATGATTAGACCCATATTTTTGTTGTATTTAGTACAGAACACAGATCAGTTTATTAAACAACAGGAAAGAATTTGTTTTGCTTACTTTGATTGCAGCATCTTCTCAATCAGAAATCGTATTACCATGAAAATTTCTTTCTGAGGTATTGGTGACGTCAAACATAACGTGTTTCTTTTCGATTATAATTGTTACTATGATAACAACATGTTTTTTCCCATAAAAAACCTGTCAAGTTTTGCAAATAGTAGTGACTATACTAGCATATTACTTATAAACCAACAAAACTTTACACCCAGGAAGAAAAGAATAGTAAAAACATAGTATTTTTGAAAAAAGTATAAAAGAGTCCCCATACAGCATTTATTTTCAAAACTGATTGGTAGTTTGTTCCAAATCTTGAAAACAATTCTTGGACTGCTTTTTTTTATTAGTATACACTTCCAAAACTGTTATTGTATTATAAAGTATACGTACGTGATCATCTAAAACAAGATGATTTTGAAAATACAAAATGTTGCCTATGACACAATGGTTGCCATGGCAGCATTATTAAGTGGAACAAAGGGAAACACATATCAAAAGATTTCCAACAGAACTTTAGGACAAGTCATAATATTTAAGCATCGTACTGACATGCATTCCAAAGTTGTTCACAAAAATATACCTTAACCCCCCCTCCCTCCTACCCGGCTGTATAGGGTTAAATCAATGTTCTACTATAAAAATTTATCTAAGCACTTCGATTAAACAAGGGCCCGACTACTTTCAAAGTTCAAATTTTTGGACCGAGGGGCGGTTCAACTTCTCTCCGAGCGATTAAAGAAATTAAAAACCACTAAAATTTAAATATGCATAGTAACATCTTATATTATAAAGTAGTTGTATGACAAGAAACGCAGGCAAAGTTCGTTTTTGTAAGAAGTTTCGTCGAGATTTCAGGGAAATTTTGTACCTTTTTCGGTGAGGTTTTCAAACCTTTAATTTTTTACGTTTCTGAAAAACGCGTGTTTCGTCAAATCTTCGCGTATCAAGCTTATGTTTCTTAAATTAAACTTGTTGTAATACAGAAACCAACAAAAAAATTTTGATTGTAAAGTAATTAGTTATTCTGTTTATATGTCTACAAGGAAAAGTTTTACACATGTAATGGTCCACTCATATTCAATTTCATCCCCTGTTGAGTACGTAACGACTGCATATGGGCACAGGCCCCCCATAGCCCGGGTTTTTGTCTAGAGTTCAGCCAAAAATCCTTATAATTATTTCTATGTTGGTCGAATATTCTTTTATGTATGTTTAACAAGCCGTAGAAAAAAACCATATTGGTTTTTGTGTGTCCATTTAAGGTCTAAACTTAAAAATCTTTGTTTAAAGGTTTATTAATGCCGTTTTCGAATACACTCTCCTTCCTCATTTGTGCAAAATTTAACTTGAGGCCTGAATGGCATATACAAAACCAGCAATGATATTATTAATATGATCTTTGTTATGGTTTTTGTTATTATCATAACGAATAAGTTATGGAAAGTTCAAACAATTTAGATGACGTAGATTTCTTTATCATCTGGATACTTAATTTCTATTTCTATTGGATATCTTTTACCACGTCTTTTTGATCTTCTGCTTAATTTTTTGGGGTCCTAAAATATCTTCCGGCTTTTGAGACTGCCCTCAACGAAAGCTGAAACGTGTTTAAGGACCCCGAAAAACTTAGTATAAAAGATTAAAGGGTGGGAAATTAAAAAAAGGTTAAAATATATCCGCCCACATTACGAAACATAAGTGCAAATATCATGAGTGGAGTAGAAGCAATACAATCATTCAAGAAGAACATCTGAGTTCTTCTGAAAGCCAATATAATTATACTGCATCAGGTAGAAAGGCTTCGCATTCGAATCCCTGATACGCGAGCAAACCCAAGGATTTTATAAAATTTCAAGCCTTCAGAAAAGACTTTTGGCTGCACAATTTCTTTATTTAGAAGTTGGCTAATAAAGTTTTTACGGTTTAATGAAATACTGATAAATTCCTAGCAACTTAAAAAAATTGTAAATCATGCAACCTTTTGGGTTCTGCAATTTTCTGTTAAATGGTAGAGCTAAACAAACTCTGTTAAAGCGAATAAAAAAATCCTGATCGAATTTGGCAACAAGCATTCATCAACATGTTTTAGACAGATTTTCGGCATTTTAGCCAATCTAAGTTACGGTTTGGTGTCACAAAAGTGGTACTAAACCAGGAGTGAAGATAAAAATGAGTAAAAGGAAAATGAACCTTTAAACTAGAAGGGTTAAAAGGATCTTACTCAACTATCTATATACATCATAAGCTACATCAAGATTGTGTCAGAATTCTGTGTTGAGTTCCAAGATAGACGCGAGCATTTGTTTAAATTTAAGATCTAGTGCTCACGACCATTTAATAGAATTTCTCGGTTTCAATTTATGCTCGTGCAGGGTATAACGCGATCTGCAGTGACTTACCTTCTAGTGATACAGTGGTAATTATGAGAGGGAAAAGTTGACTAAACACACTTATCAGGGTATGTTGAAGCATTGTTCAGTCATAAACGCAGGGTTTAAACTGAATGCCTGACATTGGTTTAACTTATGGTTTCAGTACGGCTTTGATATTCGACTGTCGGTAGAAAAAACCGCTTGCGTGTTTCTGCTCATAAAGTTGACTGACAGGAAGCTATAAATACGTCTACTTGATATTTGCTCGTGAGATGAACAAATTGCCATGGATAATCTGTAATTGCCCATGTGAAATTTCAAACGGAGGGCAATTACAAACAAAATCGAGGGCCGAATTCCGTCTATATTTTGTCTGCTGCTTTTTATATTTGTAACTGCCCTTTTGTTTGAAATTTCTTATGGGCAATTACAATGACTGAAGCATTGTTCAGTCATAAACGCAGGGTTTAAACTGAATGCCTGACATTGGTTTAACTTATGGTTTCAGTACGGCTTTGATATTCGACTGTCGGTAGAAAAAACCGCTTGCGTGTTTCTGCTCATAAAGTTGACTGACAGGAAGCTATAAATACGTCTACTTGATATTTGCTCGTGAGATGAACAAATTGCCATGGATAATCTGTAATTGCCCATGTGAAATTTCAAACGGAGGGCAATTACAAACAAAATCGAGGGCCAAATTTCTGTCTATATTTTGTCTGCTACTTTTTATATTTGTAACTGCCCTTTTGTTTGAAATTTCTTATGGGCAATTACAAATCATTATTGGCAACTACTATAGTTCATCACGCGAGCAAAAATCAAGATGGCGTGTTTACAAAACGAATTTTCGCGCACGCGAAAACCTGAAAAAAGAAAAGTAATAATTTGCAATTGGAAAACAAGGTAATCTTAATCGAATTAGGGAAAAAGACGTGTGTTCTTTTTTCGAAATTTGACTCGGCCTCATTCAAATACCTGTAAAAACAGTTTTCTTTGATAATATGAAACATTTGCAGAGTCTAGTCATAGAAACCGTACTTTGCCATCGAACTCCGCTAGGGAAACTTCTAGAATAATACAGAATAGAGACCTTAAGCACAAGCCGTCCGTGTTTTCACGGAGGCCAACCGGAAATCAAACATCGGTAGTTGACGCGTACTTGGACACGTCATGCGGCCGTGGTGATCGTTACGGAGGCAGCCAAGAGGTTTTTCATCTCCGTGACGATCACCACGGATGTATGACGTGTGCAAATACGCGTCAAAACGATGATTGATTTCCGGTTGGCCTCCGGGGGTTATGCTAGGGATGCATGCCGGAAGGGGTTTATTTACTACTTAGAAAATAACTTCCGTGAATCTAGTGCGTTGATTTGTCGAGCACTATGTCTGTATCAGAGTATATAAACACGCTTTTGATGTCACACAACAACATCATTGAATCAGCTGTCAGCTGCCACTTTATTTTTTGCACTTGCAAAACAGGTTTTTTTCCCTAGAAACATGTCAGACATTAAAAGCACACAAAACTTTAATCTAAATCTGAGTAGAAAAGAAGACGAGCCTGGTAATACAATTGCTGGCAAACTTGAAGAGAAAAAGACACGGTTTGCTGCCGTCGACGACACAGAGCTCAGGGAACTTTTGCCGCAAGCCCAAGCAGAAAATACAAAGTACTCAACAAAACGGGCAGTTTTAAATGCTCAAGGAAATAAACTATTCGAATTATCTGAGTTCTAATATTATTCAGACACATCAAACGCGAGGAATATTTGAAGAATATTATTTTATTAGTCAAAAAATTTGACACAAAAATTGTGAAAACAATGCTTTTCAGAGCAAACTACGTACCATACAAACCTTAAATTTGTTAAGCTTATATATTTGTCTTACTTATTCAGTCTACTTTTTCTAGGAAGAATGGAGAAAAGAACGAGGAATTAAAAACAACATTATTAGGGACCTTAGCTAATGAGGACGGCAACGCCATCAAACAACAATGGCCTCACGTTTTTTTAAATGCACCGTGCTAGTCATCAGCTCGCCGTTGTCTTAAAAACTACATCAACAAAAGCACAATTACGAAGATTACAAGAATTTGTAAATCTTAATTTACAGAAGAAAATTTTAATCTTTTATTAGTAAACAAAGCGTAACTCGAACAATTGAGAAAGCAAATCAAAAGGAAAATGGCAAGATGATGTTATCGGTGTTGCCCGTTCCCGCTCCTTAGGGTGCCTCACTTGCTGCGACTTTTGTAAACCAGCACCAATAGAACACTCAGTAAACCAACACAGATCACAGCCAGGAGGGCCACTACTACTGGGTATGTCGGTGGCTCTTTGTTCCGTTGTGTTTCCACACCACCTAGTAATGAGTACATTAAATATCAAACTTAGGGTGATATATATAAATTCAGAGAAAAATTAAAATAAATAATGGTTATTGAACAGAGTGGAGTGCAATTTAGTCTGAAATCATACGCGTGACTTCAAAATCAATTGATCGCGTAGCGCGAGTTTGATTTGAAGTCACAAGAATTAGAATAAAATGAATTACCATTTTGTTACATCCATTTTGAAACCACACAACAAACAGTTTTGCTTTTAGTATTAACATTTAAAAAATCATATGACGAAAACTCGCTAGAGCGTGAACATGAAACATCGTCAAGAAAGTTCATTCATGCTAGTTTTCTGCAAACTAAGAAAGCATCCTGCCTTAACAAGCAATTTAATCCTTATCATCGAATTTTATCACATATGTTCTCCACTTCTTCGGTTGTTCAGGTGTTTTTAGGTAAGAAATGGACCCGAGAATTTGAATTCGCTAGCGCTGTCAGTGTAATTATTGCAAGAATATTAATGCAATCAAGCAAACATTGTCAAGAGAATGAAAACTTTGATGGAAACACGAATTCTCTCGTAATGATTGCTTGGAATTAAGCCCTTGAGCTAATGATGCAGTATGCAGTTTTGTTGATTGAGGAAATATTGACAAATTGAGCCTCAAAGTTGAGAGAATAATTCAAGAAAATTGACAAATTAATCAGGAAACTTGGCTACAAACAACTGTTCCTCTACGAGCAGGTCATTGTGATGTGAACCTAGCTTGCTTTTGGTTGGGTAGAAGACTCAGCAACTCTCCCCGACGTCCAACAAATTTATAAGAAGTGTTGCTCAGGGACCAAGTTTTTCTTTTTATGTTTCTCATTTGCATAAAAAACAAATCCCCGGGGTTGCTTTATCATAATATTCAAGTGACATTGAAAAGTATTTATACTCACAAAATACTCTCTGTATGGTTGTACCATTAACCCGTTTCAACTCACCTACTACTCGCTCGCAGGGTGAAAGAGTGCAGTTTCTATACTCCACCTTAGATTGTTTATCACAGCTTTTGGCAGTTTTACAAACACGCATGCGCAGTTGTTGCCCAGTACCACACGAGGCTGAGCACAAGCTCCACTCAGACCACGCACTCCATACATCTTCTATTGTAAAAATTTCGAGATTTAAAATGACATGTTGTATGACTAAGAAATGATGTGGGATCTTCATTAATGAAATCTTGTTTATCATTGTTATTGTTATTATTGTTACTATCTTGAAAGAGTATACTTTTAGTCCGCTGCTTCTTATTCCTCTGGTTTATGCTTTAATTTGGACTCAGAGGACCCCCATAAAACCACCTTGTAAATGTCCGTTTTAGTTATTGTTTTAAATGTTGTCATTATTATTACTATCATTGTTATCATTATTATGATTACTATTATTATTATTATTATTATTATTAATTCTACCTTACGTCATTTTTGTTACGGTATAAACGAAAGCTTAATTTCTTTGTCAAGATTTAAGTTTGTAACGAATTTTTTATCGTAACATCGGAATCAGTTTAGCAGCGAACCTTCACAAGTTACTCTTGCTTCTTTGCCTAGAGGGCAGTTTGGAATACCCCAACCAGTTTGACTGCAGAACCCGATGTTTATTTCAGCTCCGTAGCACTGTATCCGATCAAACCAAATAAACCTTTTGTCTTCTGGATGACGTTTGCTACTCGTGGCCTGTAAAGCACGACCATGTCCTAGCATTCGACAGACTACTTCCGCTTCTCTCATACTCCAGTCTGCCCCACAAACAGTGCCCCAAATTCCGTTCAAAAGTATTTCCACCCGGCCATCTGCTGCCGAGCTACCATCTGTTAACCTGAGACCCACTGAGTGGAAATAATTTGGAAATTAGAAAAATTGAGAATTCGCGTTTTAAGTTAATGTTCATTTTCCGATTTCGACCGAGGTAAGCATACAGTAGTATATGTACTTATAACATATAGGGCAAATTTAGTTCGATTCGATTGGATATCAATAGAGGCATTTTTCTTAATTCAGGGCAAAATTACTCGACGCAGATCAAGTTTTCCGAAAACTTAAAAAAAGCCTTTAAAATATCTTAGAAACGTTTTCTAGTCGTTTTTGAGAGTTTCCGAACACTTCCGAATATCTCTAACAGTATTTATGATATACTATCTATAACAATGTTTGTGCAGAGGTGCCCTGTTCAGCAGAGCTTGCTTGTATGGGACTCTGTTTAAAATAAACTTACAGAAAAAAGTGTGTTTTATAATAAAAAAATTCTAATATTACAGAATAATTAGAGAAAAACAAACCAACATAAACAGTGTTGTATGAAATTTAGCCAGTTAGTGAGATGTAAGACATTTTTAAGCCAGTCTTAAATTTGGTCAAATCATGAGTCCTCCTCAGCTCCAGTGGAAGGGTATTCCATTGAACCTGAAGAAGCCTGGTACTTAGGTGGAAAAAGGCGAACGGAGCAAATGTCTAAGGCCCATTTATATGAGTGAAAATGACTAAGCTTAGTAGACTGAGGGTGGAGCTATGTTAAGCGCATGTCAGACACTTAAATACGAACATGCATTTTAGACAGTCCGACGGGACAGAACCGAAGGCCAGCGGACTAAGCGCGACACTTCTTTTTGTGATACTTTGTATCCTTCAATAATACTGGCAGCACATTAATGAAACTTGATATCTAAGTATTCTCAACTTACTTGAACAATACACGCTAGCCTGCATCCCATCGGAACATTTCTGAAGTGTCCATTCACTCTTTGGACATGCGAACAAGCTAGTCTCATTCCCTCGGCACTTAATTTTGTCAAAAGTGATGTGTTTGCGGTTAGTTACCAACCGATATTTTCTGTCAAGGGAAGCGTATAATGCGCCATGATACCCGATCATTCTGCAAGTGACGTCAGCTTCCTTTATGGTCCACTGCTTGGAACACACTGGTCTCCAGGTTCCTTGATTGTAGATTTGAACACGTCCTCTGTACTTAATCCACTTTTTCCCGTAGATCGGTTCAGGCAGTAATTTTACTAGATGATTTGTATAAAACTTGTTAATATGAATTCAATATTAAGGACAAGGTTCTTAAGTATATATGGACGCTTTCTTCAGAAATGTTACCATTGTAAACTTTGTTAAAAGAAAACAGTTGCATGAATTTGCACAGCAGTAAATGTAGAACTAAAATACCATGGTATTTCATTGTAAGTGACAAGTGTTTTCTTCTTCATGAACATCATTTATCTAATTGGTCTACACTCAAATTGAGTACTAAAAACCAAACCAGGACATACGTAACACAGGGTCGAAACCCTGCTCTTATCGATCACTGTGTGGATCATTTAAATCCCGCGTTAGAAGACAAGGGACTAGTTCAACAGTAAATTAAAGTCCTTGTCTTTAAAATATGTTAGGAAAGTAGGCCACACAAATGTTTAAGCCTCAAAGATTGATCATGGGGCCTCACATTTGGCAGTAAAAGACACATTTTGATTAAATGTTTATTTTTGCCAGAGAGTTTCTCTTACCCGTTGAATTTGAACATACAACCCCTGCGTCTCCCGAATGATCACAGTCGTTGTTACCCCATCCTGTGTGTGAGCAACTAGCTAGGTTTTCCTCTCTTCCTGTGCACCCAACTCTGTTTAGCCATATCCTTCCTTTTCCTTGACCATGGACTGCGCAGCAGGTGGCTAGAAGAGCGCGATTGTACCCCAACATACGACACACAACGGTAGCATCTTTGATGTCCCATGAATAGTGACAAACAGTGCCCCATGATCCATTGTAAAATACTTCAACACGACCGATTCCTTGGGCAGGTAAACCGCTTAATCGAACTGCAGGTATATAGTTAAAACAAATGAGATTTTCATCCAGAACTGAACAAACTATGTTAGTGAAAATCTAAAAAACAAACACCATGCAAATGCAGAAAAACACCGTAGAATCTGAGTTATTTTTCATGAGGGGTTTTGAATGATCGGCATGCCTTTGAGAACCCTCGACGGGAGCCGAAACATGTTTCAGCCCCCCCCCCCCAAAAAAAAACTGAGCAGAAGATAAAAACGATGGAAAATTAAAAAATGATGAAGTAAATCCACCCACATTACGAAACATGAGTGTAATTACCATAGGTGGAGTAGAAGCAATATATGGTTCGCTCAAGTGAAGAACATCGAAGTACTTTTGAAAGCCAATATAGATTGCATCAGGTCGAGAGGCGTTCGCATTCAAAACCCTGCTACCCGAAAGCAAACTCAAGGTTTTTATAAACCCTCAAGCCTTCAGAAAAGATTTTTGGCTTTATTTCTTTATTTATAAATTGGCTAATAGTTTTTTTTAATTGAATTAAAACTGTTAAAGTCTAAGTAACTACGGAAATAAGTTGACCATTTTTGTAAATCAACCTTGAGCTGCTTCTGTTAATTTCTGTTAGGTGTCTCTGTAATATTGAGTCTCCAGTATAATGGTAGAGTAAAGCATAACTCTGTTTTAAACGAATTTGGCAACAAGCATTGGGAGAAACGAATAGTTCACACACTTATTTCGTAACACCAGAAATTCTAAAAGACACATTCCAATGAACATGCAAATTTGATTCATCAACATGTTTTCAAACAGCTTTGGCGCATTTCAACCAATCTGTGTTACGGTTTGGTGAGGAGTCATTAAAGTGGGACTTTAAACCAGAAGTGAAGATAAAAAAAGTAAAAGGAAGATGAACCTTTAAACTAAAAAACTGTGAGGGTTGTGCTAGGATTAGCAAAACAACCTATTTTCGATTACATTGCAGGCATGATGATAAATACTTCATTTCAAAAACACCTCGACTGCTGCTATCAATAATTGGTTGAAAAAATAAATAAAAAGTACAACGAACAGAAGAAGAATTTGAAGGATCTTATAGCTTACTCGGCTATCTATATATATACATCATAATCACATCAAGGTTGTGTTAGATATCTGTGTTGAGTTCCAAAATGAACGTGAGCATTTGCTTAAGTTTCAGTAAACTTGGATCTAGTGTTCATGATTTAATAGAGAGATTCTCGGGTCCAGGGTATAACACAATCTGCAGTGACTTACCTTCTAATGATACAGTGGTAATTATCAGAGGGAAAAGCTGACTCAACACACTTATCAGGGTACGTTGAAGCATTGTTCAGTCATAAAGGCAGGGTTTACACTAAATGCCTGACATTGGTTTAACTTATGCTTTCAGAACGGCTTTGATATTCGACTGTTGGTAGAATGAACTGCTTGCATGTTTCTTCTCATAAAATTGCATGACAACAGGAAGCTATCAGCATCGGATTAGCCGAATATAATAATAAATTATGAACGTCGGCTTCGCTCACCTTGTAAGCAATAGTAAAAAAGAAGGAAAGAAATCACGGGCTTTCGAACACAGATTTTAAAATAGTAACGCGAGGTGCCATATTTTTGGTCACCAAAGTTTTGTTGAATCGGCACACCACCTGCCGTAGGGCCGAGCCCAACTAAACCAGAATTCAGGCCTGTGTGAAAAGCTACGGAAACAGCGAAGGCAATTAACGAAACTATATTGGAAGACGATTAACGGGCTATTTGTAGTAGCCCTACGTTTGAAATTCTAAATTAACAATGGTAACTATAGTTTATCAGGCGAGCAAAATTCACGATGGCGTGTTTACAAAAGGCCAGTTTTCGCTTATTCGATTACCTTTTAATAATCTAGGACACAAATCATTACTTTCCATTTTTAGTTATTCAAGACTTCGCGGGCGCTGAAATTCGTTTTGTAACATGCTCTCTTGATTTTTGCTCGCCCCATGAACTAGTTCCCATGGATAATCGGTACATGCCCATGTGAAATTTCAAACGGAGGGCAATTACAAACAAAATCGAGGGCCGAATTCCGCCTATAATTTGTCTGCTATGTCATTATTTCTGTAATTGCCTTTTCTTTGAAGTTTCTTATGGCCAATTACAAATTATCTTTGGCAACTACTATAGTTCATCACGCGAGCAAAAATCAAGTTGTGTTTACAAAACAAATTTTTGCGCGCGCGAAAACCTGAAAAAAGGAAAGTAATAATTTCCAGTTGCAAAAATAGAAAAATTCAAAATTACAAAAATTACGAATAAAATAATTTATCTTTTGGCCTAATTCGAGTCAGGGAAAAAGACGCGTGTTCTTTTTTGAAATTTGACTCGGCCTCATTCTATTACCTGTAAAACAGTTTCCTTTGGTAATGTGAAACATCTGCAGAGTCACTGGGACTCAGGAACATTCAATTTTCTTAGTAATGATTAGTTTTAGTCATAGAAACTGAACTTTGGTTGCTATCGAGCTGCTCTAAGGAAACTTTTAGAACAATACAGAATGACGCAAGTAGGATCAAGTAACCGATCACGCCTATGTAATCAGCATGAGTTAGCACAATGTTTTATCAATCGTATTACGTCACGATATCTTTTTTCAGGTACAATTATGTTATCACAAAAACTAGCATAAATAGAGTGAAGAAGATTTAGCATTCGGTTGTGAGATCTACTCAAATCACCACTAAAGAAATGAAAATCATTTATTCTGTGTCGTGCAGCGTGACTCAATTCTGAAAGGCCTTTAAAATCAGAGCAGACTCGACGCTAACCCAGATCATGCCAAATTTTGTAGTATCAAATCCAGATAGCTATACTCGAGAGTCAAAGTTAAACAACATCCAACACGTCAGAATCTCCTTCCACATACATAAATTTCTAAACACCCAGGAGTAGAACTAATGTTGTTCAGTCAGAGGGGGGGGGAGGGGGTGCTTGGGTGAAAATAGTCAGTCCGCGCAGGAATTGTGTTTAGGTAGCAAAAACTAAAGATTTCATTATTCCCTTAACGTTCTCCTAGTAAATTCCACGTGTGAGGTGTGCCGGGGGGGGGGATTATCTGGCCTGGAATATGCTAGGGTGCATGCAGGGAGGGGTTTATTTTCTACGTATATATATATCAAATTGACCATATACGGAAACTGATCGTGTAGAGTTGTAAGGCTGAAATACGGCTGTTTTAGCTGTCATTTGACAGTAGCGATAGGTTTTGAAAATTCCGCTGAAAGGGGTATTGTTTTCAAGCCAATTGCTCTAGGATAAGCTGCAGTAACCTAGAATAGGGTCCCGTTAAATGAGATCGCTAGGCTGACAAAAAAGTGATAACAAGAGACAGAAAAAACGAGCGCTTCATACTAAGGGTTTTATTGGGGGTACTCTAGTATGGGTTCATATATTTGAAAAATTGTAGGACTCTCTCGAGCCAAGCAGCAAAATGCCACCCAAACTATATTGGATTACCCCTCCCCCTCCCCAGAGACCTTCCAACGACTACGAGAATTTGTAAATCTTCATTTAGGAACGATCATTTTAACCATTTTTAAGTACACAAAGCGTAACTCGAACAAATGAGAAAGCAACTTAGGGCGAAATAAGACGTCTACGGATGCTAATTCGCTGCGGAAACGCACAGTTAATTCAAGTTTCCGTCGCGCGAAACTCGCATTTCCGTCAACTTAAATGCGACGTTTTCGTGCGTTTCCGCAAGTGCGAAACCGACGGAAACGGACAGAAAGTCCGTTTATATGTCACGTTTCCGCATGTGTCATTCACAGATTTCAGACGCTTTTCCGCACCAGTAAAAGTTTGTTTCTGTCACGTATCTGCAGCTGAAACACGCATTTTTCTCTTATTTCTTCAGTTGCGGAGTCTCAATTTTTATTTGGGAGCATCATTTAGAATGTGCTGGGCTTACTCACAATTTTATGAAAGCGTTCAATGCGACTCTTTCATTTTAAATATTAGACATTTAAATATTTTTTTGGATAATTGCCATTCCGACCTCCCATGTCAATGGTTCGCCTTTTAAACAAGGCGGCAGAGCTCACAAACATAACTTAACAATGTATAAACGATAAAAGTTGCTTTCCCTTTGGGCATTTTGATTTAAATTCCCGAGACAAACAAGAAGTTTTTTGATTTTCATTTCAAATGTTTATTTACCAGTCAGACTGATAAAATTATTTACAAAATATAAGAAAACTGAATAAAATCTAATACAAGAGTTTTGGTTGATATAAAGGAAAGTTAATATGAAATTTAACTGAAAATATAACACTGATTTAAATTTAAACTATACGTGGTGAGTACACGCCTGAAAATCAATTTTAATTTTTTCTGCTAGTTCATTCTTCTTCTACTAGTTCATTCAGGTTCCCTTTCCGACAGTTCCGTTGCCTGGCGCACTACAGCTGCAGTTTGCCTCTTGCTTGCAGTCAAGCTCTGAAAGATAGAATCGGCAAAATCTTTAAGAACTATGAAAGAATTCTGAGAGAATGCTAGAAACTACTCAGTATGTCAATTTTTTCACCACGCGTGTGTGTGCGTGAAAAGCGAAAAATGCAAATACGGACGCACACTTGAATCGACATCAACGTCATGTTTGCGAGATTATATGATGGACTTTTGCTTTCCTTTTTTTCAAATACCCAGAAGCACAAAGAAAACAATCGAGGAAAAAAAAAGCTGGGGCAAACGAGGGCGAGAGTCGAAGAGAATTATGAAAGCGAGTTTTGCCCAATTCTCATGTGCACGGTCAAACGGCGATGAAAGTTGACAATAGCCGAAAAAATTTGAACGTGCTTAAAATTGATGAGAGCGCATGAGAGTTTATAGTATAATACTTATAAATAATCGAAGCACTCTACCTACCGAGCATTCGGGATCACAGTGATGAATAGAGTTCTTCTAATGTTGGTCTTCTCTTGTAAACCTTAGACTTCCTTGTTAAACCTAATATTGTCCTCGCGTAGAGCAGCAACCTCGGACAGTGCTCAACATTTCCATTCGTGAATCTTGCGGAGTTTCAATATTAAATGTCCCTGTCGGCGTAGCCATTTCTATCACTTCTAGCACAAAGCTGGAAAACTGAGACTGATTTGAGACGCGAAGACGCCTGTCTCACTTGCCTCGGTTGTCACGGTTACCAACGCTTTCTGCTAGTTTATTAGCCACTGCCAATACTCAAGGGACATAATTGACAACACGCAGCCTGAAAACGCGACACAACTCGAGAAAAATCTGAAGTGTGTTCTATTTAAAATTTGGTTGGTAGATTCATTTTTTTCCTATACGAAACACATGCGGCTTATTTTAGTCCAATCTAGATTTTAAAGATGATTCCAGTTTTTTCGCCCATTCGTAACTCTAATAAATCCCGATTAAGTACGCAAAAATTCCGACGTGGAAACGTAGTTGTGCTCTTCCGGCCCTGAAACGTGACGGAAACATGCCAAATTCATAAAAGATCGACACCGTACGTTTCCGCAATGCGGAAACGCAACGGAAACACAGAACGAGGCTGTTTCCGCACGATTTCCGAAAACGCCCTGTGCAAATCAAAAAGGAAAACGTTAAGATGATGTCATCGGTGTTGCCCGTTTACGCAGCTTAGGATGCCTCACTTGCTGCGACCTTTGTAAACCAGCACTAATAGAACACTCAGTAAACCCACACAGATCACAGCCAGGAGGGCCACTACTACCGGGTATGTCGGTGGGTCGTTGTTGCGTTGAAACTGTTTCCACAACACTTAACAATTAGTTTAGTAAAAAATTAAAATCAGCAAAATATCCATAGTATTCGGCCAATCCGAGGACAACAAGCGTGCTAATAGCTTCCTGTTGCCAACTTTATGAGCGATTCTTTCAACCGACAGTCGAATATATCAAAGCTGCTCTGAAAGCACAATTTAAACCAGTGTTCAGGCATTGAATATTACTGCTGTGTAAACCCTGCGTTTATACGACTGAACAATGCTTCCACGTACCCTGATAAGCGCGTTGAGTCTGCTTTTCCCTCTGATAATTACCACTGTATCATTAGAAGGTAAGTCACTGCAGATCGTGTTATATCCTGCACCAGAAAAACTGAAGCCGAGAATCTCTTTTAAATGGTGGTGAACACTAGATCTAAGTTTAATGAAATGTATTTTGGACACCAACACATATTTCTGACACAACCTTAATGTAACTTATGGTGTATAAAGACAGCCGAGTAAGCTGTAAGATCCTTGAGATACTTTTTCCATTCATTGTACTTTTTATATTAATGTTTCAACCAATTATTGATAGCGACAGGCCAGGCGTGTTTGAACTGAAGCACGTAACAGTCCGACCCTTTAGAAATTGTATTTTTAAAGTAATTACTAATCATCATGGCTGCAATGTAACTCAAATTAGGTTGTTTTGCTAATCCTAGCGCAACATTCACAGTTTTTTGGTTTAAAGGTTCTTCTTCCTTTTACTCATTTTTTTCTTCCCTTCTGGTTTTAAGTTCTACTTTTATGACTCCTCACCAAATCGTAACACAGATTGGTTGAAATGCGCCAAAGCTGTTTAAAACATTTTGATGAATCACACTTGCATGATCATCTCCGCACTGCGTTTTCTAAAATGTCTGTTGTTATGAAATGACTGTGTTAACTATTCGTTTCTCCCAATGCTTGTTGCCAAATTTGTTCAAGACTTTTGCTTTAACAAAGTTTTGCTATACTCTACTATCTAATACTGGAGATTCAACATTACAGAACACTAAACGCTGATGAGTCACATTCACGTGATCATTGGAATGCGTCTTCTAAAATTTCTGGTGTTGTGTTAACTATTCATTTCTCCCAATGCTTGTTGCCAAATTCATTCATGTCTTTTTTTTCTTGTTTAAATTTAACAGAGTTTTGCTTTACTCTACCATTATACTGGAGAGTCAATATTACTGAGACAGCTCAAGGTTGATTTACAAAATGGTCAATTTATTTCCAAAACTACTAAGACTTTAACAGCTTTTATTTTCAACCATAACTGAAAACATTTACAAGGCAACTTTTAAATAAAGAAGTAAAGCGAAAAGTCTTTTTCTGAAGGCTTGAAAATTTATAAAAACCTTAATTTGCTCTCGCGTCAGGGTTTCGAATGCGAAGTCTTTCGACCTGCCTGATGTAAAATATATTGGGTTTTAGAAGAACTTAGATGTTTTTCACTTGAATGATTCAAGTATTGCTTCTACTCCACTCATGATATTTTCACTCATGTTTCGTAATGTGGGCCGATATACTTTATCTTTTTTAATTTCCCACTATTTTTATCTTCTGCTCATTTTATGTTGGAACTAAAACATGTTTCGGCCTCGTCAAAAGCCGAAAGATGTTAATTTTGGACTCCAAAAAAACTGAACAGAAGATCAAAAAGACGTGGAAACAAGGTATCGCAATAGAAATTAAGCATCAGTTTCAGTTTTGTTTCGCCACAAAGTAATTACATCCGGAAGATGAAGAAATCTACTTCAGATAGATTGTTTAAACTCTCCAAAAAGTGTTTCGTAATGTTAAAACGAAAAAACAATAACAATAATAACAGCAGTGATATCGTTATTGCATGGTTTTTGTATGTGCCAATGAGGCCTTAAATTATATTGTACATCACTGGGGAAAGAGTGTATCTCCGAAAACGTTTTATCGAAATTTGTGAACAAAAAGTTTAAGTTTAGGAATGAATGGCACACACAAAAACCAATAATGATTTCTTTTACTGCCTTAAAATTTTTTTAGAGCTTGTAAAACATACACAAAAATATTCGACTACCTTAGCAATAATACTAACTCGGTACTGGTAATTCGAACTATTCTGCATTCCCTTAAGACTTCGAAATATCGGGGTCCAACTGTATGTAAGTTGGAACAAACTGGTATAAATTTGTTTGACAAAGAGTGAAAGTGACAATCTGTCCTAGCTCTAGTACTCTTTCAGAGTGTTTTTAGCGAAAATAATTTACTCTTCATTTCAAAATTTGTGGAGTTGGAACTTGATTTAGCTCAAATGTAGTTCATCCACAAAACTCATCACTTTTCTAACAGTCAGTCTGCGTAATCTAGAGTTTTCTGCGTTTGGTGTATATACGGACATGTTTTGGTCGTCATAATTCATCATTCATCGAGATGCATTTACTTAACGCGAACAAAGCAGAAAGTATAACCTAAACCAAAACTATAACCTTACAGTGTTAACTTGACTAAGAACATTTACGCGAAAAGCTTTATTATACAGATAATGCAAGAAACCTGATATACTGTTAGTCGCTTATTAAAAATTAAAAATTAACAAGAAGGGCGCCATGTCAAACTGAAAGAGCAGGTATCTACCACATTTATTTAACTGCTTTGTTTTCATGAGCTTTTGTGCCGTTTTGTCGAGTCAACAATCCAATGCAACAGCCAATGAAAAATACAAAGCTCAAGTTTCATAGCGGGCCGGGGAAGGGTTTATTCTGAAACTTTTCAACGTCCTTTATATATTTTGCAAGTTCTTGAACATGTTATTCTGTTCCGGCCATATCATTTAATATGCTGTTTAGCTGAGGGAACTAAAACAAATCGCCAATAATCAGTGATATTGGAAGTTCCTTTTAAGGAATTAGAATGAAAATTTTCTTACGTGCTAAACTCTAGTACCAACAACTCCTCTCCCGCTTGACGGTAAATATTTCTCATTGTGTTTGAATGTTTAGACATAACAAATGCTTAAATTGACAAAATTACTTATTTTGAAATGGTGCGAGAATGATCATTAAAAAAACTCGCCAAACTGTCCTCAAACCAAAGCTGTATTTGTCCCTTACCAGAAGGAACGGTTTACTGATTTTACTCAATATTCTTCTTACTCAAATATCTTTTTCAATTAACTTCCTCACTGTCCAACAAAAGTTTGGATGTACCCCCGCCTGACCCTATTCAGGCTGGGGGGAAGAGACTTTTTATGTCACTCCAAACTTGAAACACTGCAACTTTTTGCCTAATTTTTTAAAACACCACCAAATTTTTGCATTCCTCTATTTCGAAAGATGGCGATGACTGCGGGCAGTCGACCGCACTAACCCTTTTCGAGTCTCTCCCGGTTTGAAAATGCTGCATTAGCTGTCGCCATACTGTAAATGCAAAAATTGGGGAAAACACAAATCCATACAAATTACGCTTCAGTGCCTGCGAACAAAAGTTTCAAGTTAAGGCTTGGTTCTTGGTTCTGAAACCTAATTTTAAGACCAAGCCTCTATTCAAAGTCTTTGCACACAAGCGCGGGAGCTTTTCAATACCTCACAATGTGCAACTCGCAACTCGCAATTTGCAGAATAGCAAACCCCATATAAAAGACCTACATGTAAACTAGATGCGGCTAACCAGCTGCAACCTGCATTATTAAGTCAAACTTGGTTCAAATTGGTACTGTGGCTACCTTTATTCTTGTACTAATTTTGACCTTTAATGAGTTAGAGTTTTGTGTAGCAATATGAAAAACTATTATGTTGCCACTTTAATCTCAGCAAGCCACTTAGATAGCTAGCTCATCCGAAACCCCTCATGAAAAATAGTTCAAATTCTACAGTGATTTTCTACGTTAACATAAGATGGTCTTTGTTTTTTAGATTTCCACTTGCATAGTTTTATCAATTCTGGGTGCAAATCGTTTAGTCTTCATACCTTAAATTCTATTCAATTATACACCTACAGTTCGATTAAGCGGTTTATCTCCCCGAGCCGGAATCGGTCGCGTTGAATTATTCTACAATGGAGAATGGGGCACTGTATGTGACACTTTTTGGGACATCAATGATGCTAACGTTGTGTGTCGTATGTTGGGATACACTCACGCTTTTCAAGCCACCTGCTGCGGATACCATGGTCAAGGGAAAGGAAGGATATGGCTAGAAAGAGTTAGGTGCACAGGAGAAGAGGAAAACCTAGCTAGTTGCCCACACAGAGGATGGGGTAACAGCAACTGTGATCATTCGGAAGACGCAGGGGTTGTATGTTCAAATTCAACGGGTGAGAGAAACTCTCTGGCAAAAATAAACATCTGAAATTAAAATGTGTCTCTTAGTACGTGGCCCAAGTCGATCTTTGAGGGTTAAACATTTCTGTGGCCTTCTTTCACAACTTAGTCTGTAGACAGGGACCTTAAGCTGTTGGTCTAGACTCTCGTCTCCTTAAATGATCCGCACACTAATCGATGAGAGCAGGGTTTCTACTCTTAGTGTTATGTATGTCCTTGTTTGACTTGAGTGTAGACCAATACGATAAATGATGTTCGTGAAGAAGAAAATGCTTGTCTTTTCAATCAGATACCTTCGTAGCATAGTTCTACAATTGCTACTGTGCAAGTTTGCGCATTTTTTTTACTTTACCAAAATTTACAATTGAAACAACTCTAAGGTGTTAATATAAACTTAAAAACCTCAACATGAATTTCGTTAAAATTAACAAGTTTTATACAAATCATCTAGTAAAGTTAGAGGCAGGAAGGAGAGGGATCGAAGGACGTGTCGAAATCTTCAAGCAAGGAACCTGGAAACCAGTGTGTTCCAAGCAGTGGACCATAAAGGAAGCTGACGTCACTTGCAGAATGCTGGGGTATCATGGGGCATTATACGCTTCCCTTGACACAAGATATGGGCCCGTAACTAGCCAGGAATACATCAAGTTTGACAAAATTAAGTGCGAAGGGAATGAGACTAGCTTGTTCGCGTGTCCAAAGAGTGAATGGACATATGAGAACTGTTCCAACGGGATGCAGGCTAGTGTGTATTGTTCAAGTAAGTTAATAAAAATGTTAGAATTTTTGAAATAACATTCTCCATAACAATAATAATTACAACAATAATAAAAATAATAATGATAATAACAATAAGGGTAAAATATAACAATTTTGTAAAAGATGTTTAAAATTACACTGAAGAATTACTAGGTCATTCCACGAGAGTCGTGTATAATGCCATGATGCTTCTAATATTTGAAGTCATCTGGGACTCGTGTGGTAAGATGAATGAAGAATACTTAGATAAGCTTCGTAGATGTGCTGCAAGTCTTATTGAAGGGCACAAACGTATCACAACCAGAAGTGTCGTTTAATAGATTAATGAATATAATTCTTCTAAGCAGCTGTTGAGCTGAATTGCTTGTATACATGATTAAACTTAAGTTTTAAGAAACATAATAACACTATGTTAAAAATGTATAAAACACTACTGAGACTAAAGTTCATAAAACTGTAAAAGATTCGTTAGTTCAACCATGGCAGGTATAAAGATTTTCCGTACCGGTCAAGTTCCTGATAGGAATATCGATCGAACATGCCCTTGTGCCTAAGACTATATTTCGCCTCATGACGACGGGTAACAGAGCAGGCGGCCGAAGCGCTAGTTCGCAAAGCGTGCTGAAAAGCTTGTAGAACCTGTCGCTCCTGACATTTAATTGGGTAAAGAAAAAAGCGAAAATTAAACTTCGTAGGAATACTGCAGTCTTGCAATCGAAAGCGCGCGCATTTGTACCTTCTCTCTCGAGATCTGTGGAGAAGTACACCGGAAGGGCGCAATGAAATGAAGTACTTGCGAGGCGTGTTCTATAATAGGCCTAATGCATGTGCAACGAAACTGAATAACATCAGCTGCTTGTTCACCAGCCCTGTGCAGTAACACTAAGAAGAACAAGAGCTTATTTCCCTTATTGATCAAATCAGGAATGTGGTTATTCAACTTAAGGTCGCTAGATATTGTTAAACCTTATACTTAGGCACTTTAAAAAAAGGACAAGTCCTTACTACCTATATACGCGCGCGGGGGTACATTTTTATTAATTAGTAAAATCGTACTCGTAATATTATGTAATCTTTGAAAGCCGTTCTTCCACAATTTGTTGCACAATTGGTGTTCTTTGGAAACGGCATTTTGGAAACATCAACAAAAACAACACAAGGCAGCCATTTTGCTCACTCCGCACAAGGTGATTATAGCCGGGCCAGGATAGTGCGTCAGCCTCCACCAATCAGAGCAGCGGAAACTCTATGACCATTTGAGTGAATTTACTAATGATTATTATTATTACATGTATTACTATTATTTGCTATATACTAGCCCTTTCTTATCTCGGTTGAAATCGGAAAAAGAGCGTTAACTTAAAATACAAATTCTCAAACCTAATTTCCAAATTATTCCCATTTAGGGAGTCTCAGGTTAACAGATGGTAACTCGGCAGCAGATGGCCGGGTGGAAATACTTTTGAACGGAATTTGGGGCACTGTTTGTGGGGCAGACTGGAGTATGAGAGAAGCAGACGTAGTCTGTCGAATGCTAGGACATGGTCGTGCTTTACAGGCCACGAGTAGCAAACGCCATCCAGAAGACAAAAGGATTATTTGGTTTAATTCGATATATTGCATTGGATTTGAAAAAAACATCGGGCCATGCCATGGAGGTAGATTTGGTGTGCCAGACTGCTTTGTAGACGAGGAAGCAAGAGTAACTTGTGAAACACTCTCAGGTTCGTTTAGTTAAACTGATTCTGACGTTACGAAAAAAACGTTACAACTTTAAATTCAGACAAAGAAATTAAGCATTTACACTTTCACTTTCGTTTATATTGTAACAATGCCGACGTAAAGTACTCTGACAAGGTAATAATGCATTTATTAACAATAACAATAATAATAATAATAATAATTATAATTATAATAATAACAATAGTAATAATAATGATAATGGTAATAACAATAATAATAACAATAAGAGTACAAATAATAAAAATAAATAATGATAACAATAATGGTAAAAGTAATTATAATGTAAATAATAAAAATATTAATAATATTAATAATAATAATAAAATGATAACAGACAAAATAGAGTATTTACATGGTGGCTTTTTAGGAAAAAGTAAAACCCAGACGTAAAATAAAATAAGAAGTAGCCTACCTAAAGTATATTCTTTCAAGATAGTAACAATAAAAGTATTAATAATAAAAATTATGATAATAATAGCACTAACAATAAAAACGGTAAACAGAATAAATGTTATTAATTATGACGCCACCTCAATTATCGTCATACAACTTGCCATTCTAAATTTAGAGAATTTTTACAGTAGATGATGTATGGAGTGCGTGGTCTGAGTGGAGCTTGTGCTCAGCCTCCTGTGGTATTGGGCAACAACTGCGCATGCGTGTTTGTAAAACTGCCAAAAGCTGTGATAAACAACCTAAGGTGGAGTCTAGAAACTGCACACTTTCACCCTACGAACGAGTAGAAGGTGAGTTGAAACGGCTTACTGGTACAGTCATAAAGAGAGTATTTTGTGAGTATATATAAATACTTTTCAAAGTCACTAGAAATTAGAATAAGCAACCCCAGGGAATTGTTTATTATGCCAATGAAAACATACAAAGGAAAACGTGGTCCCTCAGCGACACTTCTTAAAAAATGGCGGTACGTCGGGGAGAATTGTCGACTTTCCTACCCACCCACGAGCAAGCAGGGATCACACCACAACGCCTTTCTGGCTAATTGGGCCTTGTTCCAGTTCATATTAGTTATTATTCCCATACCTCATTACTAACAAGGACTAGGGTGGAATAATATACAATGACAACTTTGGAAAATTTTGCAAAAATACATAGCGTGCTAGAAATATAGGAAATATGAGAACTCCTAAAATTCTTGGAAATAGATAGAATGTTGAGAATATGGTTGCTATAAGAACACTGACTAAACCCCCAAGGGCAGTACAGATACTAAGAACTCTAACAAATCTAGGAAATACAGAGTATGTTAAGAACGTGGATACTATAAGAACTTTGGTAAATCTTGAAAACAGTTTGCATACTGAAAACATTATAGGAATTAAAACAACTCTGGAAAATCTTGAAATGATAAAAGAAATGATGGTAATAACAAAAACAATTGTAAAAAAAATAGATTTTGTTAATCAAGACGCCACTCATTACCTAGTCATAAAACATGTCTTTTCAAACCTCGACATTTTTACTGTAGAAGATGCATGGAGTGCGTGGTCTGAGTGGAGCTTGTGCTCCGCCTCATGTGGTACTGGGCAACAACTACGCATGCGTGTTTGTGATACTACCAAAAACTGTGGTAAAAAACCTAAGGTGGAGTATAAAAACTGCACCCTTTCTGACTGCGTGGGGCAGCGAGTAGAAGGTAAGTCGAAACGTGTTAAAGGTACAACCACTGATAGAGAGTATTTTGTGAGTATAAATACTTTTCAAAGTCATTTGAATATTGTAATTAATGATCCCACGGAATTGTTTATTATGAAAATTTATAAAATAAAGCAGATATAACGCGCTTTTTGATTAACTATGCAGCTTGCGTTATTTCTGTATAAAAGGCACAGTGTGCTTTTATACTACGCCATAGAAGGTTTTTCCGCAATGGAGCTGGAAAAAGACGACTTTCCAAACTTCTCTTTGAAGTTTGACTTCTTTCCTGAAAGTGAAAGGAAAGAAACACGCCAAAATTATGAAGAAGATGAGCCTCGGCTCCCGCAGAAAAAAAGAAGTTTCTTGAAAACTACCAAAGCGGAGAGAAACAAACTTCTTGAAGACAGCCACAGTAAATCAACAAAATACAGCACTTTAGTTCAGGTAGGAGTTTTCGACAAAATACTATACAAAGAGAACATAAGTTAAATGCACTTTGATCTACTTTTAGTCTTGGTCATAAGCAAATTCTTTACCAGTTATAAAACTTTGAATATTTGCGACAAACTGACAAACAATACAAACAAAGCCGGCCGAGTGAAACTTAGTAAAAGTAAACATTTGTTTCAAGTGTGAAGTAGTACTTTAAAAAAATGACTGTCGTTGAAACAAGCTAAATTTAAGCTAAATTTTATGAGACTAAAGAAAAAAATGGTTTTATTTCCAGAATGGAGCTCACAAAAGCAGCTACCGCTACCAAAACTTGAGTAAATGTACCAGAAAGAGCTGGATGAAATGTTATGTCAATTCTACGCCGAAGTGCGGACAAGTGACGGGGAAGAATACAGTAGAAGTTCTTTATTGTCAATGAGAATGGGCATCGAGAGGTACCTGAACGACCCACCTTTTAGTAGAGGTTTTAAGCTGGCTTCTTCTCCCGTGTTTACAAATTCCAACAATATGCTTAACGCGAAAATCAAAGATGACAAACGCCAGGGAAAGGAAAACGTCCAACAAAAAGAGCCGATCACCCCTGAAAATCGTCTTTCTCTAAAATCTGGCTCAGTTTTAAAGTTAACAAACCCCTTGTCTCTGCTTAGGAATGTATAGTTCCATGTGGTACTTTACTGGTGTAGAAGAGGCCGTGAATGGCAGAGAGAGATGAAAACAACCTGTTTCAAGTTTCTGACAGACGATTGCGGTCGGCGGTACGCTACAATGTCTCATGACGAAAGAAACAAAAACTATCCGGGCGGAATCAAAGACAAACCAAGCACAGAAAAAGTGGCTCGTATGTAAAAAACAAACTCCCCGACTGACGGATACACAGCCCTGAAGCTTTATTTAAACAAAGTAAGCCCCAAGTGTGAAGCCCTCTTTCAACAATCGAAGAGACACTGGAAGGAAAATAACATCGGCGACTCGTGCTGGTATGAAAACCGTCCGCTTGGGGTTAACTGTTTGTCGCCTATGATGAAAAAAAATCAGTATCGATGCAAAGCTCTCTCAAGTTTACACAAACCATTGCGTTCGGGCAACAGCTATAACAGTTTGGGGAGAATCTGGAATGCAGGATGTCCAAATATGCCATATTTCTGGCCATAAAGATCTGAAGAGCCTTCAACACTACCACCACCGGCCATCCAGCAATCAACTTCGAAAGTGCAGTGACGTCCTCGCACAGGCACTTACCGGAAGAGAGGAGTTCGACGATCCAAAACAGTCCTCGTTGCCAGTCACTTGCAATGTCAACTCTGTAGTTCAAAGCAGCATTTCGTCGAGCTTGTCCTCCGGTTTTAACTACGGCCAAGTCTTGAGACACAAGTCGCTCCTCAGAACAACACTTCATGCTTCAGTTATCAGTTGTCAAATAGTTACATTGTAGTGAAATTTTTTGTCACTTTTGTTGTAGATTCTGGACATCCTGCTGTTAATTTTGTCATCGATCAATTGATCGGTTGAAAGTGTTGACTTGTGTAGGTTGCCTGGAGTTGTTTTGTTTGACTAATGATATTTTAGCGTGAAACTAAGGAGAATCTTTGCTTTGATCATGATTATAGAAATAAATTACTCCAGTTATTAGTAGTACGAATTGTTTATTTTATAAAAAAAATAGAAAACTCGCCCGCTTGCTATTCGGCTTGTGTTTTAAAAGCATCCCTTTCGTGAACTTCAAATTCACGCGTGCTTTCATAACTGAACATAGCGCGCGGGCTCGTTTTCTATTTCTATAATAAAGGAAAACCTGGTCCCTGAGCGACGCTATTTAATTTGCGGGACATCAGGGAGAGTTGCCGACTCTCCTACCCCACCCACGAGCAAGCGGGAATTACATTATAATAATTTTCAAAACTGTTCGAAAGTTCTTGACTCTCATCTTTTTGCCGATGACTCTAATATCTTCTATGCACACAAAAGCCCTGCAACCTTAGAAATCATAATTAATGAACAGAGCTTTGTGCCAATAAACTTTCACTCAACATAGAATAGTCAAATTTTGCAATTTTTCATTCGCCGCAAAAGAAATTGAGTTGTTAATTGTTAAGATGGCTGTTGACGGCAAAAACCTTAATTATGTAAACAATTAAAATTTGAAACCTCGGAATTACGATTGACAATCATTTAAGTTGGAAATCGCTAATATCAATTTTATGCAATAAGATAAACAGAAATATTAGGGCATTGTCCAAACTTAGACATTTTGTTTCCATTGAGATTCTGATCAATCTCTACACTCAACATTACTCGTCATTACCCTATTCTTTTTTATATACGGCGTTATAGCAAAGAGAAATACATACAGTTCTACTTATATTTCTTTACATATCCTTCAAAAGTAGGCTTTTCGCATTATAACTTTCTCCCAAAACCGAGAACATACAAATGCACTTTTTATCAAATTAAACATACAAGAATTTCCTGATCTTGTTTATCTCCATAATGCAATTTTCATGTATGATTATCATTCTGGTCGTCTACCATGTAAATTTCTTTGATCCTTTCTTTACGAAGGTTAACCTAAGGCATAACTATAACACAAGGCATCAAAAACAATTTTTTCTTTACCACAAGTACGGACAAACTACGAAAAATTTAATAAAAGATGCATTGGTGCCAAAGTTTGGAACTCAATTGATGAAAAGCTGAAAAACGTCTTTTTTAAAATTAAAAATAGGTATGCTTCAAAATGCGTGAAGGCAGCTTGCTATCATCCCATACCAATAAATGAACACTCAAAATTTAAAATTCATTCTTAATTAATCTTATAGACAACCTACGCAGGCTCTTGTAATATTCCTAATTATTCTTCAAAAATATGTAAGTACACACATTAATAGTTCACTTTTTTGAGTGTGTGCACATGTAACGCATCATTATGTTTCTGATTATCATTAGTTTACCTTTTCCTTTTTTGTGTTGTTATAGTAACCATTTTCCTCTCTGTTTGAAATCATGCCAAATTTGATATTTTCATGTACTCATTATCAGGTGGTGAAGAAGCACAACGCAACAACAAGCCACCGACATACCCGGTAGTAGTGGCCCTCCTGGCTGTGATCTGTGTGGGTTTACTGAGTGCTCTATTAGTGCTG
>JAOBAT010078962.1:0-15486 GCA_026413305.1 Hydrozoanthus tunicans | reverse complement strand
ACTGCTTTGTTTGGTGGACTCTGGATCACTGTTGTTGTATCCTTGAGTTAGACACTTTATCCTGACTTGTTCTATGGGTGCCAGTTCTGCTGGGGGTTAACTTGCCATGGATTGGTGTCCTGTCCAGGGGGAGTCAAAGGCTTTCATCCGCTTAACACTACGGAAACGGAGATTAGTGCCGGCCTAGTGAGCCTCTTAAGCTCGAGAAAGGATTTAGCATTAGCAAAGTTTGGACAGTTGACATTGAGTAAAGCGTTTTCTCTTTAGATTGTGAGGACATCGAGTTTCTGGGTAACGTGTTAGTCGTTGCTGATCAGGTAAGTTTCATCTAACGTAATGCTCTGGCATTCTTTTTCCCTAATCCAGCTGTTGAACTAAAATGAGCAGTCAAACTTTTCTTCGTTGTAATTGTTCATGTGTGAAAAATATTGTATAGCCAGTCATAGTGCTGATACGATTTTTTTCACTAGTGACAAAAGTGGTACCAAATTTTCCCGCCTTTGCAGTTGCTCTTTGTTGCTGTGCCGACAACTTCAAGATTTGCTCAAGTTTCTGTTGACGAGTTTATTGAAAATCAAGAAAAAAACACAACAGAATATTGTACTTTTAGAAAAATTCCTATTATCATGTAAACAAAAAACAAAGAAATCAGATAGAGAATTGAGCATCGCAACTCAACGAACATCTGATCAAGTTTGTTCTTGCTGCTCGTAAATATAGCGAATCTTCACAACTCGTAAATAAATATAGAGCGTTCACCAACCATGAAGTAATCTCTATTTATTTGGTTATTAATAAAGATAAGAAGAAAGAACATAGGTTAAACATTTAACCCTTGGTCGTTGTTAATCAGCCTTTGAACAACTACAACATGGATGCTTTATTTTCAAGGCAGAAATGTTGCATTAACACTTGTCGTTGTTTTTAGTTACTTATTGGAAGACTGAAAGAGATCTGTGAAGCAGAAATGGCGAACTTAGGTAGGTTTCACATTCTTATGAATATCCCAAACAGGCAATTATCTATACTGTCTATACCAACTATTCCCGAAGGGGAAGTAAGTGGTGGTGGTGGATCTATGTAGCGCTAGGCACCGGCCCTGAGGGGGAGTAAATGTTTTAGTATTTACCAAAATGTTTGGATACAAATTCACTTTTTACAGGATCCAAACTAAATCCTTTTACTATTTTAGCACATGCATTTATGAGTTTTGTTGGCATTCTTGTAAGTTTTCAGTAAATTCCGAAAGACACATGTTTTGTTCTTACCATTAAAAACCGAAAAGCCTTATTTTGTCGCCATCTTCGTATTTTCTTGAATGGCTTCATCATTCAAGAAAAACCGTCGTTAGTAAATGACGAGAAACGCAACGCCATTTTGTCTACCGCCTCAAAGTCAACTTTTAGTATTGCATCTTGTGAGTTAAGGGAGCCAGTCAG
Source organism: Hydrozoanthus tunicans (assembly GCA_026413305.1). Lineage (NCBI taxonomy): Eukaryota > Metazoa > Cnidaria > Anthozoa > Zoantharia > Hydrozoanthidae > Hydrozoanthus > Hydrozoanthus tunicans. The sequence continues at coordinate 14,047 of JAOBAT010078962.1, read as the reverse complement.
AGCTAGGGAAAATGCATATCAATTGCTTTTGTTAGTACTAATGCAACTTCTAGTATAATTAAATTGTTGCTCTTGACTTAGTTTCATCTAGGAATGTCGTCGAAGTGTTAGAATTCGCCTCTGTGTACAATGCAAAGCAGCTAAAGCATACTTGTATGGAATACGTCTGCAAGAATCTCAGTGGCTTCCTTGAAACGAGGTAGGTTTAACTTAAACCGCTTTCACCAGTTCTTAAATGGAATCCAAGAGATCTCAGAACTGGTTCTGGCAGAATGGCCCTGCCCATGGATCAGCGCCGTCCAGTTCTCCTGCTCCAGCTAAAGCGCGGGAATTTGAAAAGTTATGGCAGGAAAATGTACCTTCTCAGTTTTTGCGGCATGCTGGTAGGATTTGGAAAATGTATCTACTTAACAACTTGTTTCTGTTTGGCCCTGGACCTTTCTATCTTAACCGGCTAGAAACAGTTCTTTTTGGCCTGCCGGACAGGTCAGTGGAAAGCTACTTCAGTAAACTTTAGACTTAAAGGATTTAGATAAAAGATGAAAAGTACGGTATTGTTGTCGTTGGAGGTGGGAATGTAGGGAGTGCTAAAAGGAAAGGTTTTTGGTCTGAAATTCGCAATTCTCATGGCATTGGTCTGACATGGTTGTTGTCTTTAACATTGGTCTGACATCGGTTTTGACTGGACATCACCTTTGACACTGGTCTGAAATTAGATATCAACTTGACACTGGTCCGAAATTAGATATCGACTTAAAAATAGTCTGAAATTGCGAATCATAAAGCAAGCTGTGAAGAAATGTCATGTTATAGATGTTTTCAATTTTACTTATCGGCTAAAGTTGAAAGAGAAATACCCATATATACTCATAATAGTAAAAATGGTTTATTGAGAATATAAAATTGCACAAACAGTGAAATACTTTTTATCTTACATATCAAGCATATACATTCTTGTTAAAAAAACCAAAAATCTGAAATGGATAAAAAGGTATGAAATGTGCACATTTAGTTCTCAGAACGGGCAAGTGTCTTGCAGTAAAAGACACGCTGCACGGATGCATCATAGCAATTTCAACCCTTAATTTGAAAAATTTTGTTTTAGTATACGTTGTAAAACAACACAATGATTTTGTTTCATTGACAAATTAATTTTCAGCAGTCAATTTAAAATAATTTTCTTATTATGATGCTGTTCCACATGTCCTTAGTAGATATATATATATATTTTGTTTAAAAGTTGTGATTTCTTGATCTTGCTGTTATTACTGCTTAGAGCATTGGAGCATCTGAGCGAAGACACGCTGATACAACTCTCGAACGAATATAGAAGAATGGTAAGTGCAAGTTTAGAGCCTGTTATGTTTTGTTTCATGAAATTTTGAGTCATGGAGTCACTGGTGATCGACAATGGGATTCGAAGTCATCTTTCAGGTCTGCCATCCGGGACCTACAGTTTAACGTTCTTATCCAAAAAGACAAAAAGGTGTAATTATTCGCAAAGGCAGCACCTACTCAGGTATTTTAAGACCCGGAACCAGGAATCGAACCTGGGCCTCCCGCAAGACAGACTGGTGCCTTATCAACTTTGCTAAAGGTTTTGTTAAGAAGATAAAAACTTGTACATTTCCATAGGCTTGTTGACTAAGTTGCGTAGGTACCCTGATTTTAATTTATGGCCTTGTCGTTATTTTATTTTCTAATAATCTCTGTTTGTTTTGGTAGATCCCAGCCATGGCCTGGCGGTTTATTTGTCCTGATGATCTCCACCTTGAGTTTGTCAACTCAGAGGAGGAGCAAGTCTCTCCTTATAGAGAAAAGAGAAAGCACGGTAGTGGAAGGCGTAAAAGGTACAAAAAATAACTCGGGACCAATATTTTATGATGCTTATCATATGAATTAAAAATGCTCTCCTTTCTCAACAAACCAATTGAATTGCGGATAGCTTTGATTGGAGAGGAGAGGGTAATATCTTTTTTTTCTTAGTTCAAATTTTTTGGCGAATTTTAATTCGTGACTCGAGTTATAGATTGTTTTGACTCGTTTCCAGGACTAGTTAAAGCTAGACCCTTTAAGTATTCTTAAATCAAAGATTATTTGTTTTTCTTGAAGGTAGTGACATGTAACAGACAATAACTGACTAATCCAAGGCGGGGATGACAGATTTATTGATAAAAACGATTTTCTAGTTCTTGAATGTCGCCCTTCCTGGTTTAGATTTTATCGACTCGTTTGTTGCTTGTTTTCTACTACCTAGGTCAAGCAGAAGTGAAGGAGATGTCGAGTCTCAAGTTGTAGCCTCTTCACAAGAAACCCACGCAATAGAATTAGAAAACTGTCAACAGGGAGACCAAGTGTTACCTTGTAATTCCCCTGACAAGACGGAACCAGAAGACTCTGCCCAGGAATCGTTAATAAATGGAGATGGAGATTTGAATGACAAAGCTAGTTTGACAACTTCTGATGAGAGCGAGCAGGATTCTTTCAGTTTGGAAACTGTTGAAGTGTTGAAGGTGAGAGACATCAAAAGCTGATGATTATATCGGAATCTCCCAAATCATTGACGAATTGAAATAGATTTACCAGTTAACTCTGTATCTGCCCTGCCCTTACACTTTCCTAAAATTCCTTTCTTCTAGCTTTCATTCAGACTCTTCTCGACCGTTATTGTATTACAGCAAGTGCTGTCAATACTAATATAAAATTTAAATTATGTATATATCTAATGTAACCTTTATTTGAAACTTTTCCCCCGCCTCGATTAGGTTTCCCTATTTGCGGGTGGAAATGATTTGAGTATCTATTTTTTTTGTTGTTAATAAAAGATTGTTGTTGTTATTGTTGATGTTTTAGTCGTCATTATCGTCATCGCTAACGTCGACAACAGCATCAACGTCATCGTTAATGTCATTAGCCTCTTCGACTGAAATATATAGACTAGGTAGTATCCTTGATGCCTAATCGACCATTTCGAAAAACATGGCGGCCTTGCATTTTACCCCAATCCACTGCGAACCTTGCCACTAAAAGAAGCACGCGGAAAGTACAACAGTTGATGTAACCCTTCCTTTTACTTGCAACATTGTGTGTCAAATTTGAGGTTTACAGATTCTTACTATGCGTTTTTATCGGCAATTTTAGACGTTTATGCGCTTGGAATTTTGGGTAAATATACAAGCCTGTAGCATTTGAAACAGTAACACAGTGCTTTCTTTTTTTGTCATTGTATTTAGACAGGGTGATCCATTCAGTGCCTTTTAGGAAACGAATCCCTGCCTCTGTATACATTTCATGAAAGAAAATAAAACGAAATAAAAAGCGAAAATTAACTCACAAAACATAAACTTGAGCCACGACAGTCGCCCGAGTCAACACTAATTTAGTATGCAACATGCAAATCAACGTCATGGTGCAAACGGCACCTGATTGGACAATCGACAACTATTGTTTTGGAATTCTCATTTCCGGGAGCAAACAGACGTAACAGTTCAGCGTTCTAGTTCGGACACCCTAGTCAACAGTTTCAGATAAAACTTCGCAGTTTTACTCTGTTAAAAATTGTTTTGCTTTAGCATGAAGAAACTGGAAATTGGTATCGTAAAGAAGATGATGCCTTGAATGGAAAAATAACCGGCTGGTCACGCAAGGATGGGAATAACACACCTGTCACGTCACGTACTCCTCCAAGATCTCAGCCTCAGAAAATCCCAACAAGGAACACCAGAATAGCTGACAACGAAATGGTGATTAATTCGGTTGTTTTTATTTTACTGGTTTTATGTTCATGTTTTTGAAAAAAATTTAGTTGCTATAAAGAACTTGGTTTCAAGGTTTGTAAGGGCCCTGGAAATCGTGGAAAACGCCGGAAAATTTTTGAAGCCCTGGAAATTTTTGTTAATCCCTAGAAAATTTTCCTAAAATTTTACTGAAAAAACTAAATTCGCCAAGTGATGCTTTTATTTTCTAAATTCACCAAGTGATGCATTTTATTTGCTGTCTCTAGGGAACTTTATCACGGACAAAGAAAGCGTGGGGTATTTTAAGGTATGTTCTTCGTTAACCCTTCCAATACGAGTTGTAGTAGTGAGTTCTCCCAACTAGAGTACATACTTCTTATAGAACAAGCTTGGGAGAATTTAATATTTCATATTCATTAGTTCGCTTTGTATAATCATTTCTCGTTTTCTTATCACCAATGTCTTCTTTTGTATTTGTTATGTGAGAAGAAGTTGGATGTTTATAACTAACTGGGACTGAATGGGTTAGTGTTACTCATAAGCAGTAAATTTCCAAACTATTCCCAAAGCTTTATGCTGGCGAACCAGCATACGGTGTTTCCAAAATACATTCCAACACATGTTAACTAAGGAGAAATTGGATGTTGGTATCTAACTGGGACTAAACGCCAACGGGTTCAACGTTGGTCGGTATTCTATCAAAACTCTTCAACTATTGTTGGCCCAATACATAACAAATTAGTAATAGTGTTTCGAGGAGTAAATGTCAATATTTGTGTTGAACTGTTTTTGATTCCAGTGTGAAACTTTTCACTGATATCGCACACTAAGGTTGTTAAAATATTAATAAAGACAAGTTTATTTCCGAAAACATCTCCCAGTATATTTTAGGAGCTCTTTCTGTCGTTTATTAAAGGGTATCCAGTCCTCCTGGCACCAACCTGAAGGACATCATGGAGCAAGAAGAAATTTCTCCACAACCCAGCGTTAAACCTGGCTTACCTAAGGTAAATGATACCACTTTATTAGGACTTTAAAGGTAGTTCATGCATGGCATTGTTACAAGATTGCTTGTAAAATGTGGCCGTTTGTTTGTATTCTTCATTCTTGACCTTGTAGCTTTAAGTTGTAAAGATTCAGTAGATCTGATCCGTTGAGGGTGTAGCTCCGAAGCGGTAGACCTGATGCAGAGAGCATGGGCTTGAATCGGTAAACCTGATATCCGGTGAGCGTGGGTTTGAATCGGTAGATCAGATCCGGAGAGCGTGGGTTCGAATCGGTAGATCTGATCGGGAGGGCGCGGGTTCGAATCGGTAGACCAGATTCGGAGAGCGTGGGTTTGAATTGGTAGATCTGATCCGGAGGGCGTGGTTTCGAATCGAAAGACCTAATCAGGAGGGCCGTCATTTTTTTAAATTTTCGTCATGTTGGCCCAGAGAGTAATACGGTTAAGGAGTGAGCAATATATAGATGAACTGAAAAACAACCATGTTTTTTTTAAGAATTAGCATTCATGGTTCGTACGGATTATGAAAGCCAGTTGTTTCAAAAACTCAAAAATTGAGCGTGAGAGAAATATTATGGAAACAAGCAGTTTCTTGATAATTTAGAGAAATGAATCTGCCTTGGACTTGTTTAACAAAGCAAATTATTGTTACGGCTGGTGACAATAGTGAATAAAAGTATTAATCGTACATTTTAATAGTATGGTCATAAAAGGCGTTGAAAAAGTCAGAGATTTGATAAATAAAGTATACAAATACTGAGGGACTGTTGAAGAGCATATGACACGAAATAAGTTTTTCGATTTTTTAAGAGTACTTTTAAATAGGTTTGAGAAATATACAATGAAAATACGCTTTTTTTTCGCGATAAATTTCTCGCTAAAAGTGCCCACTCCAAGCGACTTCCTGCTGAGGAAATGTACCAGTAATATGACGTATCAGGTCACTTGTGTCTCGCCTCAGTACATCACAGATCGACATTAAAACATCCGTTACTGCTAGAATTTCTATCGAAGACCCTAATAGTTACAGATGTCTTAAAATTGATTTAGTTCCTTTACTTTGCGGCACCAAATAGGATGGGCTGGGGCGAGATGCACGTGACCTGATCTTGTTCTAATGTAACATTGTTTTAATATTGTTTATTTTTTCTTTTCAACTTGATGTTCTTAGCACAAGACAACGGTAATCAAAACAACATCAAGGTAAGTTGATACTCGTAAGTGATCGTATTAAAGATGGCTACCTTGATATTTACCCATAAATCCTTGCGTGTAAACATTCGTTACAACTCAAAAAATGCATAGTGAAAACCTAAAAACTTTCAACTCTGGCATAAACAGTTTTGTTACTAACAGAACGAGTTTTGCAACGTTTGGCCTTCTGTATGTCCCGTTTAGCGGTTTAAAGTACATATTAAGTGAAAGTTTTTATTACTTCAATGGATAGACCTTGCTAAATGAGGAACAGCGGTGAAAAAATTTTGCTAAAATCTTTCCTTGTTCTTTAGATATTAACGTTTAAAATTTTCATCTGATGACGTCATGAGTGGTTGAAAAAGAAAACAAGTCTGGAAATATTACAATTGTTCTTGCACACACAGCTACAGATGCAGACGCAGTTGAAAGATTATATATGGCTACTCAAATGTGCAGTTAGGCTCTAGTAACCAGCTTGTAAATTTCGAGTCTGAATTGTGTTGTTTTGTTGTTCATCAACAGTTCTGTGGACAATCAAGCAAGTCCAAATATTACGGTCAAGTGGGAAACAGGAGCAAAACAGTCACAAAAACAGAGGAAAAAGAAATCAAGCATTTCAGAGACTGAAAATGCCCAGAAAGAAAACGACCAAATTTTAGGGTCTCCGAGATCGCCAGAGACGAGTATCTGCCCGTGGTAAAAACAATTGTTAAATATACCCTGTTCGCTGTTTGGTTTACAGTGTGTTGTGTCTTTGAAAAAGAGTATATTTTTATGTTCTTGGTAAATACTAAAAGAAACAATCCTCTTGAAGGTCTGTGCCTAGCGCTAGAAATATACAGTCAAACCTATCTAACACGGCTCACTTCTTCGGGACCAGCCTTAACTGTCCGTCTTAGAGAGACTTAAAATACAGTAAATGACTGGAAAAACGGCAGGGACCATGATTTTGTGTCCGTTTTATAGAGATGTCCGTCTTATTATCTGGGTGTCCTTCTTCATGGGTTCAACCCTGCTTCGATTTTTCGTGTCTCGGCGATTTAACGAAAGAAACAAAGAAATTCTTGACCGCTAAAATATAGATATTTTTAAGACTTCCTTATATACAGCAACGGTAAAAAAGGAAAGGAAGTTTGTTTCATTCATTCTTTGTTTTTTAAGAAGTTTTGTACCTTTTTCGTCTGAAAGGTCATACTTAAATTTTCGCTCATTACCAAAACGCGTGTTTCGGCGAAACTTCGCGTATCATGCTCTTTTTATTGCTACTGTGTAGTATGTAATTTTGAAATAGAAATCAACAAAAACTTGGTTCAGAAAGTCATAGTTGTTCTGCTCATATGTCACATGAAACAATTTAAATATGAATAGTCTGGGCACTTATTGCATGCCAAGTCTCTTCGGAAGGTGACGCTTGACACGGGCCCTTTCATAGAACAGGTATTTGTTTATGATATAAACCAGTCGCAGATTGTATACTAAACATCTACTTGTCGATATAGGGGCAGTTTACCGAAGCAGCCTTTATCTGTCAAGTCTTTACGTGACCTGATAGAAGAGGAAAAACAGAAGGCCAACCCGTCCAACCAACAGATAAAACCTTCACATCCGCCCAAGGCATCCTCGGATACTCAAAGCGAAAAAGGGACAAGGAAAAAGCTAAGGTTTGTAAGCTAATTGCAGCAAATCTTTTTGGGTACAGTAGTTGTGATTTAGATCGCAGAAAGAAGCGATGTTGGTATATGCTCAAAAATAGAACCGACAAATAGTATTTTTTACATCTCTTAAAAATAGTTAAATTTTCTTTTTTCAAACTTGGCGTTTTCTTTCCATCACAAAACCTGATCATTAACAAAATTTTAGATGTCTCAATAGAAACGATAGGTATATTCGTTCTAACTTTTGAACCAGTTGATGAAACCCTGTAAAGTGACCATTCATTTTGCTTGTCTTGAAGAGTAGAAATGGTTGGTGTTAATCATTATAGCTTTTAAACCAGTTGATGAAATCCCTTGAATCGACCGTTCATTTTCCTTGTCTTGAAGAGTGGAAATGATTGGTGTTATTCAATCAAGTTTTGAACCAGTTTCTTTTCTTACCAGCTGGGGCCTTCATCATCAGTTACCGATTCTAAAAGGCGCCACCTCTCCTGAGAAAGAAGCCATTGAACAGCCCGACACCCCTAGGCGGTATGCTCCTTACTGTTCTCGTTCATTCTTAAAGTTGCTCTGCAATCTTTTTATCTTATTTATTTATTTATTTATCTGTTTGTTTATTCATAACATAGTGGGCAAAAGCACTTTCATTTGAGATCAACGGGGGCAATTTTTTCTTAATTCATTGCAAAATTTCTCAGAGTTGATTGGATGCTCCAATTCTTCCGAAGGTTTCCGAAAATGTTTTCGAAAATTTTTAAAAAATCTAAAAGATGCCTTAGAAACGTTTTCTAGCCATTTTCGAAAATTATCGAAATTTTGCGAAGATATCCAAATATTCCGAGTATCTCCGAAGTGTTTCCGAAAGTTTTTAGATATCATGATAATGCCTTTAAAACGTTTTTAAATTGTTTCCAAAAATTTCCAAATGTTTCCAGGGATCGCTAGGTGTTTAAACTTGAAAAAAGTTTGGGTGAATAAAATTGTTATTTTCCCTTATTGTTTAGGGATAGATTTGAAGTACACAAGTAGTTTTGTTTGCAACGATTGCTTCACTTTACTCATGTTGATGGATCGCCTCATTAATCTTAATTGTATAGACTTATGAGCGTCTCTTTACAGGGCATGTTACTGTATTGCCAAGCTATTCTGTAATTACGTATGAACGCATGTACCGAGTAACTAGGTATTTTAATAATTGTAAGATTTGTTCTAATAGGGCGTGGCAAACCCACGTGGCTTCGTCCCCACCTTCTCCATTCACCTTTTCTAACATCCTACAGTCCCAGGAGGAAGAACATGCGAATCTTGATAGGTAGGCCGTGGTCCATTTTTAAGTTAATGGTTGCATTTTCTCTAACCTATAAAGGTTATGTTTCGTAAAGAAAGGTACTTACTGTTACTGAAGGTATTTACTATTACTGAAAGGTACTTACTGTTACGATAAGGTACTTACTGTTACAGAAAGGGACTTAATGTTACAGAAAGGTACAAGCTGATACTAAACCGTATTATTGCAATTGAAAGATACAAACTGTTTTTGGAAAATACCTTTTCAGTTACGGATAGGTATTTACTTCTCCCAGATGGGAATTGTTGTCACACACTATTTTACTGAGAGGCATTTGATATCCCCAGCTTTTCTTCAGGGTTATTTGAAGAACATAAATGTCGTGGGTTTTAAGCAAATTTTGAAAGAAAATATTTTTCCGAACCATTAAAACCAAAAAGCCAAATCTTGTTGTCCTCTTCGTGTTTTCAGGAATGGTTCTTCGTTTAAAGCAATTATTTCCTCGTCTATAACTAACGGGAAACGCGACCCCATTTGGACTACCGCCTCAAAATCAACTAACAGTCATGGATATTGCGAGATACGCGAGCCAATCAGAACGCACGAAAATGGATGTTGGTTGCTTTGGTAAATACTAATGTGATTTATTCACCTCCTTTATTTTTCACACAGGGCAAGGAAAAAGCCTCTGCATTTGATACAGGTAAAGTTGTATAGTTTTCCATTTCAAAAGGAATGATGAGTTACGAAATTTCGGAAACACCAAAACCAATAGTTGTTTTATCATTCGATTACTGAACTTTTTTGCGGAAAGCGTTAGGCAATAAGTTAAGTCGGTACCTTTCAGATTTCAAATTCATTGAGAAATTAACACGCTGCTGCAACTTTGTACCACAAAAGCAGGTTATCGTTTCAAATTGTTTGTTTTCAGTGTAACTTAGAAGAATAAATATCACCTTTATAGTCGGCCAATCTTTTTCCAGCTTCTGGGTAGAATTTTCTCAGCTTAGTTGTCAGCTTTTTATCTGTTTGATCAAAGGCTCCTTTTCGTTCAAATTGTTTCATTTAAGCATGCCGGAACACACTTCATGCATTTTTGTACCTTTTTTGGTATTGCTACCGTTTTTGTTACTTAACAGACTGCTTTGGAAACTCCGGCAAAAGAACCAATTTTTGTCGACATTAAGGATTAAACTAGCATGACCAGCGGCATGTTTGCAGCTAAATTCGGCGGTTACGGTAATACGCATGAGCTGTGTCACCTGGTCGGCCATGGATCAATGAGAAAAAAAGAAAAGTTCCGTCGAATAATCGCACCAAAAATATTTATTGTGGTTATTTCAGTACATTTTTAATGCAAACCGACTAATGAAAACAAAAATGATGGTTCAATTAATTTCCTTGAAGTTCTCTCGTTTGGGCCATGGTGCTGGTGGTTCTTACTATTTTATTTTATTTTATTTTTAAGAAACAATTCTAATTACATTTTCCAAAAACTGATGTAAATAATATTCTAAACATGCACGTTTACGTTTCACAAACGTCGGAGAACTAACAAAAAACAAAGATAAACAAATTAATTGGCCCGTTTATAGTGGGAAAAAACGATTCAAAGGTTTGTAAAGTGCACAGCTCAGCCAACAACTTTGATAAACTCTGGGTTTTTCGGTGTAGGTGGTTATCGCTTTTTCTTCTTTTCAGTTACCTTTGTTGATCTGTTCCGTCTTCCTGTTTACGTTTCGACATTCCAGCTTTCGTTTTGTCCTGAAGACGGCTGGAATGCCGAAACGTTAACAGGAAGACAGAGAACAGATCAACGTGGGTACTCGAAAAGAAAAAAAGTCATGACAATTCTTTTCTCACTTTCTCGATTTTACTTCAGATTGAGGATCAAGCGATCGAAGAGCTGTTTAACTATTATGGTGGAAAATACAACCCTTGTGAGTTAATTGAAGTAGGGAGATTGACTACTGCCGCCGCCACTCCCGTATGGAAGAAAGAACGCTCTTTATCAACGGCAAGCACGTGAATTGTAACTCGCAAGAGTTTCATAGTAATTATGCAATGCTTTCGAGTGGGACACCATGGAACATGCCACGCGTCACTTCTGTATTCCGCACGCACGTGCTTTTGGGCGAACTACTGAAGATGAAAAGCTAAGTTCTCCTAAACTGGTAATACGAAAACATTTGGTTCTAGTTGGGAGAAGACAGGACAAGATGATGAGATCTATAATGGCCTATGCTCCAGGAAGAGCTAAGGGGCTAAACTAACTAACAATCCGAGTAATTTACTGCATCAATTGCAAATAGAGAATGTACGACATAATTTATCTGTGCAACACAATTTGCAAGCCTAGGACTTTCGAAGTGGGTGAACTGTTTATAAAATCAAGTTTTTGGTCACAAAATACGAAGCCAAAAATAACTCTCGGGTTTAACTTATTGTAAATCTGAGAACAGGAAGGCCTGACTAAGACTTTATTCTACTTGGTAAACTTACATACGTCAAGAGGCAAAATTTTTTAACTTACATCAACTCAGATCTCTTGAAACTGACCCCAAAGATAACCAGAGCCAAGTATGCAGGCGTTTTAATTGGAACTATGATACCATAAAATATCGAAAGGGCTCGGTGAGTTGGTGTGTACGGGTTGATGACTTCTGCAAAAAACTGGGAGAGCAAGACAGAAACGTTGCATTTTAAAATTTTAATCGAAGATGGTCAGGTATAATAAAGAGTTTTAACGACAACACAAAATGATTTTTGCTTGTATTGAAGCTAGAATGGACGCGATGCAAAGTTTATATTTAGCACTTGGACTACGAGGTGTGGTTTTCTAGGAATCGATAGTCAACGAGGCGTGAAGCGGCGAATGTTAATTAGTAGATTCATAGAAAACGACAGACAGTAGTCTTATTGTTTAAGTAGAAACAAAATGATATACTACCTTGAAGCTTAAACCGATAAGAACGAGTGTTTAAAGAATCCGCCATTATTTTTGTTAAAAATACCGATAGTTTCGCTTCTCGCTGGCTATTGCTCTATTAATAAGCAGTGAGTAGTTGCAGCATTCGTGATAGTACGCTGGTTGGTTTATACTAAATTGTTTTGTTATAACCAAAGGCAATAGGATGTTTTTAAATCTCTTTTATGTCGTATGGTAATTTCTTTGATTCCAATGTGTCTGTTAAACAGAGGATATTACATGGCCGCATGGAGAAACAAATTTTATCTTCGAGTGTTGATATTCGTGAGATATTTTCAACACGAGAAGATAAAATTCGTATCTCCAAGTGGCCATGTAATTTTCTTTTTATCACATACTAAGTGAGTATCTGGGTTTAATGCAAAATTAATATTTTTATTGACACAGAAAATGGTTTAAAAATTTACCAAATTTAAATTTTGATAAAATTGATTTTGAAATATCACGCGACATGATAACAAAGTAAGCCAAATGCCTAAACAACTAAATCTATTCAGCGAAACAATAAAAAAAGAAAGAAAAAGTTTCATATTATTCACACGTATTTCTCTTTTTCTTTTTTCTTTTTCTTTCTTTCTTTCTAGCTGTCGTTTTTGGCACAGACAGTTGTTCTCACAATTCTGTTCTTTTTCTTTTTTTTTCTTTTTCTCTATTTTTTCTTTCTTCCTAGCTGTCGTGCTTGGCACAGACAGTTACTCTTCTATTTCTTTTCTTTTTTCTTTTTCTTTCTTATTTTCTTTTTCTCAACTTTTTCTTTTTCTTTCATTCTTGCAAGCTGTCGTGTTTGGCACAGAGAGATACTGTCATTTTCTCTTTTTTTTCGTTTACCTATAGTAGCAATATTTGAAGTAAAACAATCCAGTTTTTTAACTCAACGGAGGTTCTGCTATGGTGTTCGGTGTGTGTTGTCATAACCAGAGAGATCCTAAAACCTTACAAGCTGTGTTCTATTGTCTTAAAAAGTAAATTCTTTCGACCTCTAGTTGAATTAAAGCAAACTTAAAAGGTAAAAGGGCCGTTTTCTTCCCAATTAGTTGTGTACATATGGCTGCGACTGAAATATCGCTTCGCGAAACCTTGCCTAACCAAGGTTAGAAAGCGTGTTTGAGATCATTACAAAACATTGCTTTGTAATAAATCTATAGAAATCTGAGATCGACACGATAGTCTATACTTGCATAATTTTTTTATATTGCCGTTGGTGTAAGAAAACCTAAAAATAGTAGTTTCGAGTTCACTTAGAGGTCGTATATTTGTTTAATTCCATTACAGCAAATAATATCGGTCATGGCCCGAGTATTCTTGGTCATTAAGTTAATAACCAAGATTACTCGGGCCATGACCATCAAATTTTTGATAGAAATCCCTAACAGATGTTTGCGGTTTGCTATTTTCCCCCTTTAACTATGAGAAGTAAATAATTTGATTAACCTATGTAGCAAATATTCAAATTTGCGCACAACGCGTGCTATTAATTCGCCTCAATATTAATCTATAGGTCGAAAAATCTTGTCCACTTCAGAAGTGTTTCGAACCATTGTGTAAGTTTTTGAATTGGATTATAGCATTCGATAGCAACATTTATATTTTGCAAAGACTTATTTCATCTGATTCACGTTTTGATTTATCTTGGTATCTTGAACAAATATTCTGTTTCAGTTATAAACGACACTTTCTATTAGATATCTGGATTGGTTATCAGAACCAATCTCAAACAAACACCGCCTTGCTTTTTTAATCAGTTTGATTTCTCACGGAACGATGCTCCATGGAATTTCGCGAGCTTTTTCTCTTGGCAAGATATTCGTAAACTGAAAAATCGCTAAAGATATAACTAAATCTTACTGTAAAGCATATGGGAAGTTTTTTATTTACTTGTTTTTACTTTTTTTGTTTTCGCACTATATATTCAATATTGCATTCTGCGGGAGTGTTTGTTATGAATTGTCATATTGGAAATTCGAAATTCCCACTTAATTTTTCCTGGATGTTCCCCATTGCTTTTTATAATATAGAATCATTAACTGATACAATATGTTTTCCGCTTTGGTGCCTAGTTTATACGGCCGCTAATTATCTCCAACCAAATCTGGACCTGTCAGCGGCGCAGTGGCCGAGCGGTTAGCGTGTTCGACTCGTAATCCTAGGGTCGCGAGTTCGAGCCCCGGTCAGACC
>JAOBAT010078951.1:0-19886 GCA_026413305.1 Hydrozoanthus tunicans | reverse complement strand
GTCATCGTCATCGTCATCGTCATCGTCATCGTCATCGTCATCGTCATCGTCATCGTCATTGTCATCGTCATCGTCATTGTCATCGTCATCGTCTTCGTCATCGTCATCAGTATCGTCATCGTCATCGTCATTGTCATTGTCATCGTCATCGTCATTGTCATTGTCATCGTCATCGTCATTGTCATTGTCATCGTCATCGTCATCGTCATCGTTATTGTTATCGTCATCGTCATCGTCATCGTCATCGTCATCGTCATCGTCATTGTCATCGTCATCGTCATTGTCATTGTCATTGTCATCGTCATCGTCATTGTCATCGTCATCGTCATTGTCATCGTCATCGTCATCGTCATTGTCATCATTGTCATCGTCATCACCATTATTGTTATTGTCATCTCTTTTTCATTGTCTATGTCATTGTTATTGTCATCATAATCATCATCGACAAAGCCATCGTCATCGCTATCGTCTTTATGATTGTCATGGCATTGGTCATTGTCATTGTCATCATCAATATCTGTGTCACTATTATTGTTATTGTTATTGTCATTGTCATTGTATCTGTCTTTGTCACTGTCTTTAGTTGTAGTCATTGTCTGTATGTTTTTCATTGTTATTGTCATTGTCTCTATCTTTGTCATTGTTATTGTCATTGTCTTTATCTTTATCAATGTCATCATTGTCTTTGTCACTGTTGTTATTTAATTGTATTTTTGTTTCTCACCTGGTATCAAACATCCGTACACCTCGACCCTCATGCAAAGGAAGTTCGGGTATGGAGTAAGTGGCTCGCGGGGATTGAATCGAACATAACGGCATTTCACCTGCTTTGGTAGTTTCTTTTTAGCAACAGAGTCACCATCCATGAGACTTCCTTCGAACATCTAGACGAAAACGTACAAACGTTTCGGGAAAATGTCTTATACACACATCCCACATTCTTAAGTAAATAAGTAAAGTATAAAATGACTTTAAATACTAAAGTAGGTTTTTCTAAAAACTTCTCAATGTGTCGGCGTGTAAGTACAGCCAATAAAAAAAACTTTTGTTCAACTTAAAATTGATTGTTTGAAATCTTTGCCGTAGGAAGTTTAACTGTGAGGTGCTGAGGATTTGAGCATTAGCCCTTCGTCAGACCAAATTGACTTTGCATACAACTGATGTCATAGTTGTAAGCAAACCAACAGGAATAGTAGATACGGTAATAATGATAATAACAACAAAAATATTGATAATAATAACAACAACGATAACAATAGTAACAGTAATAGTAATAAAATAAACATTGTATTAGTTTTAAAAGTTAGAAAGTTTGTATCATCATAGATATTGCCGTGCCTGCAGACCAGAGGGTCAGGGAAAAAGAACAAGAAAAAATGAAGAAATACTTAACTTGAACTTAAAAGAGAAATTGCTAGACTGTGGAGGATGAGAAAAGTACAGGTAATGCCGATAGTGATAGGAGCCCTTGGGAGTGTAACAACAGAGTTTGAAAAATGGTTTTTAAAACTTGATATTCCGTGTAGTATCACAGATTTACAATAGACTGCCTTACTAGGAACACAACGAATATTGAGAAAATTGATTTAAATGTGAAACAAGGTTGAAAGCCCTCCTATTAGCCCTTGGTGATTTGCTATGACTCACCTAATAGGAATATCTATGGCAAAAAGAACAGCCAGAGCAAAAGCCGAAATTGATTACGATACTTGTCATTGGAAAAAAGACAACTTTAGACCAAAACTTATCACAACTTGTGCAACTTAGAATTTCCAAACCTACTTTTATTTTCCCCCCAGCTGTCTCCTGGACTGGTTTGAAGGTTGTCCCGTCCATGCTGGTTAGGACATAGTACTGAGAAACAGACCGCTGACTGCCTTTCTTTCCACCCACACTGACATCGCAGGCGATCACGGGCTCACCTGTAGAGCAATCTTGGTTATCAAAATACTCTCAAAACCTGGGGGTACTTCAGGGTTAAAAGGGTAGGGATTACCGTCAGAAAGGTTCCCAAAATACCCTACAAAATACCAAGGGATAAAAATTTTCCTCCTCAAAAAATACCTCTCCGTTTTAAAATTACCCTAAAAATTGCCAATTGGAATCTGAAAACTTTCCCTAGATAGCTCTGGTTGCACCGAAAGTGATATGCAGCAAAAGCTAAAAACGCAAAAAAAAAAATTAAAAAAAAGGCGAAGGCGGACTTTAGTCTTAACTTCTTGTTCAGTTTTTGCTAAAACACGGGACTGCAAGCAGTCTAAGAGCTTCACGTTTTTAAACCCTAAAAAATACCAGGTTCTTGCTTTTTCACAGGATATATTTTAACAACCCCTAAAAAAGACAAGACTGGCAATTTTTGACCCTTAAAAATACGACAGTCACACCTACCATCCCAATATAGGGAGTACCCCCCTCCTCCCTGTCTCAAAGGTTAGCAGAAACAGATTTTGGTAACAGCGGTGAACTTGCTAGGCGGTTGGGCAGTAAACTACATACAGCAAAGGTTGCCCAAAAGTTCTCACAGTAGGGTTTGTACAAGTGTGGCAACGAACGTTTTGGGGGCATTAGCTCTAGTAGTCATAATATAATAATAAGTGATATCTAATAATAATAATAATAATAATATCTCGCGAGCTAATCGCCCTTACTTGCAGTCATGGACGGAATTGCGAAGGACGCAGCTCAACGAAGTCGGACCGAAAGCATGTTAAGGCGCATATTGCTGCCGCTATACGGCCCATGCTTGACCTCGGAGCACAGCTCCACAGCCAGATAGAATTAGCTTTTAGGGAGGAAAACTGAAGAGCACTGGAGAGCACGGAGAAAAACCCTCGGAGTCAGATTGAGATCGACAAATCTCAGCCCATATGCTGCACTCAGGACTCGATCCCGGGTCCACTGTGGTGGGAGGCACGAGCGCTAACCGCTCGGCGATCCTGACTCCTCTTAGTCCCTGCTAAGACCTGACTGTAATCTGTCAGGAGAGTAGCTGGTTTCTCAAATTACAATCGCAAACATCCGCTCACAGCCATGGTTAAAGCAGGGAACGCACGTTACAATTCTAGCAAAAGCTAGTTACAAAAGAGAGCGAAAACAAAGCTACAACTTGCTAAATTGCAAACAAAGACCACTTGTCAAGTACAAAGAAACAGGTTATATGAAGCTGTAAGACATTAAACGTTGTTTGACTATAGAGATGTCTGAATCAACGCGTGAGACTAAACGCTTAGAGGTTTTTTTATGACAGAAGCATTGAACTTATTTAATAATTATTCGCTCAGGGCGAAGTGAATATCTGGTAAATATTCACAACCAGTTAGCCAATCAAAAGACTTGACATGGAAGGCAACGATGACGTCATTTACCTAGATCAACTGTCAAGTACTGGTTGCTGTTCACAGTGCCCGCACACCACACATCAGAACTGTTTATTAGTGGATTCCCAGGCCCCTCGCTGGAGGAAGAGGCGCTGAAAATCCCTGAGTGAACTGGGACTAGGCTATCCGACAATAAGGCACCGCACGTACCTAAAATAAAAATGTTTTGAATGTTTATATATGAGTTGATAGTTAAAAAAAGATAAAATATGATAATGGTCTTTTCGATCTCAGCTAAGTTAGTTTAGCTCACATCTTTGCTCCCAGGACTTCTCGCTTGGCCGCTAGAGCGAACCTGGGAACGAGGTTTTATAATTTACTTCACAATTTGATGAAAATGTCAGTTTTTCTTTCACCAATATTTCCAAAAAATGAAACACATACAAAAAGCTAGTCCTACACTAACTGAACGGCGCTAACGGTAAAAACTTAAACTAAAAAACAACAAGAACAAGGAATCATAAACTGCAATTCCAGAAAAAAATGGTTTTTAGTGATAAAAACTGTCGTTTCGGTGCATCTAGCGTAATTATCAATGTTGCATGCTACTCTTATGTAAATTGTTGTTCAACTTAGCCTTTCGCATACCGGTTTTTTTTTTCATTTACCACGTAATCTTGACAATGGCGCTAGATGCACTGAAACGTCGGTTTTTATCACTAGCTTCGCTGACAGAATTCCATTGCGGTCTTTAACCAACAGTGCGAAAGATAAATCTTTTAGCTTTCTTTGCCCATCATATATTTGAAGCCGCCTTATATCGCACTGAGTCAAGTCATTTTCACCCCACTTTTCTCTAAATTGCCTAAAGTCGCCTTAAATCGCAATTTTTCACCCCATTTTTCCTTAAATTGCTTTAAGTCGCCATAAATTGAATTGCCTTAAATCGCCTTAAGTCGCATATAGGTCGGGGGCTTTGTGTTTTTGCTCACAAACAACACAAAGCCCGTTTGTTGAAAGTCCGATTAGCACTAACCTTAACCTACGTTCTTATTTCCAGCCTTACAGGTACCAAAGTGATTTGAGGTGCAAGTTTGGAATTTATATTCTTTTCTTTGTATGATCCAGTCAATGTTTTAAAAGAACTGTAAACCTTTCCATAGAGAGAAAAATTACTGCTTGAATTTTGGCTTGACACAGGGCTAACTAAAGTTTACCAGCTGTGGGAGTGAATGTTTGTCAAATTTGATCTAGCACGGCACAAGGTTTTATAAAACTTAAGAGCACTAGAACTTTTTTTGACAAACTAGTATGCACCTTCTAGTACTTTACTTCCAAACTTTATACATGAAACTAGCACATTCACAGAATTATAAAATGATAATTAGTTTTAGGTTTAATCCACTTTGTTTCGACAAATTATCAAAAGAAGGTAGCCATTGTTGTGTCACAAATAAAATTAGCTTTATTCGAGAAACTATGGTGTTCATCAATGTGAGCTTGCGGGAATGTCAAATTTCTTTCTAATCTTTTCATAGTTGTTTCTAAGATACACGTTGATCCAGCAAAAAACCTGCGTGCAGCTATATTTTCGGCTATGTTTTTCTGCTTGTATTCGGATAAATCAAAAGGGGCAAAGTATGATTGTTTAAGCAAATTTGTTAGTAAATTCAACACTTGGAATTACAAGAGCGTTTCTTCGAAGATTTTTTCAGCAAGCAAGGTGTTCGACCAAAAGCTGTCCTTTACAGCGTGCAGGTTTTCTCGTTTTCACATTTATGGCAATCAGTTCAGAGTTTTACCAAGACAACAACAGTGTTAACAAATACTTTAACAAAAAATAAACTAGACAGAAACTTGAAAACACTTTTCATGATCATTATTTGGTGCAACTGTAGATAGGTTCTTTTAGGCCAGCAAGTCTTGTTTTGAGCACTTAGATTTTATCGTTCTCTTTCTCATTCACGTTTTCTAAAGTTTTTAAGCATAGTTTTTCTCTTACCCCTGAGAAATTACTTACTTGAGTTTGTCGATATAGAAAACTCGACAAAAACTGCGCTGATTAGAAATGCTGCTCTCAGATCCAACATTATTAAAACTTTTGACCCAAGTATTGTGTTACAACCGTCTGCAATACTTTACGTTACTGTGATACTCTATGTTCCCACTGACTTGTCACGTAGTCCAAGTTCTGGTCTCCTACCCTTCAAATTAACTGATATTGTACAGTATGCCCAGCCCGAGAGTTGATATCAAACATCTACTAATCCGTTTTACATCAATCCATTATGGCTTTGTCTTAGAATTAAATCAATTGTTTCCCACACACAATACTGTGATTAGTAATTAAGAAGGGAAAAGTTAGCAACTGGTCAGAGAGATGAAAGAACTTCCATTTTTGTCGTTTGTGACAAAGCCTTAACAAGTTTAATGACTTTTTCGTCAGGAATAGTAACTCAGTTGATGAAATTAAAGGCAAGAATGATCCAGTGTTTTCACAAAATAAAGTTCATATTTGACTTTGCAATGTCTTCTAAAGTTAAATGTTCCTATAAAAGCTGAAAGATTGAATTTACTTACAGGTGTCAGGCAGGAAGAACGATGATCGAATCAACTGCTATAGCTGCTTAAAGTTCAGAAAATATCAGGCATCTTAGCCACAATAGACTAACAACTAAAACCTAAAGTTTAAACAGTGAAAACAAAACACTGCATGAATCTTGCACCATGATTAGTATCTCACAAAACTTCCGAATTGCTTTCGTGAACAAGTCAAACGCAGGATTAATATTTACTCATTCTATATATGTACGCGAATTTATTACAATGACTGTAACAATACATGAAATCGAGGTCTTGTACAGCTGGAAACACATTTCTCACGCGTGTTATCTGTTCTTCACATCAAGCCGTGGGAAAACTTTGCAAAACTGACGTTTTGAGCGAAATAGCAAACCTCAAACATCTTCGAGACAAAAGAACCAAGGCTCGAGGCAATTTCTTGTGGCGTTGGGCATTAATTCATTTACCTTAATTGATTAACACTTCGTTAATTGCAATTTGCCGACGCATCTTATAGTTATTTTTTAATCCTTTCCCCGCCGAAAAGTTTGTTTACGATACCCTATTGTGATATGGTTTGGTGAACAGTTACTTTCGAACATGCTTCAGTTTTGCACAAACTTCTTTTTTAAAATTGGAATCTTGCATGTATGATTCGGTCGTATAATTCAAACACAATTTTTTACGTGACAGTTACTGAGTTTCTCAGCCCGTAACACCTTTTTGAAAACCTTTATAGATGAGCTTTCGAATAAGAGTTGGCTCAGCTTGCCCCTCGAAACGAGTATTAGAGCCAAATTTCGGGTCCATGGTTGTTAATTGTTTGATTCAAGAAGGCACCCTTTTGTCACCTTCCAACACACTCGTCCGAAAAAAATGGTTTCAATGACTCGAACCCACGTTTTCTGGTTACTAGTAAGCCGTGTTAACCACTACACCACGGGACTCACCGTGCTTGCAACATAGCAATTTACTTTTTTGTTGTTTTGTTCCTTTGAATCTAAATTCTTACAGACATAAACTGCATAAATGTCTTGTCGAATTTGAAAAAAACAAAAAAAATTATTGTTCACCAGCAGAACGCCCAAACTGTGCATGTGCAACTCCACAACTGGTTTCGGCTCGATCATAAATTGTGACCATGGCCAATCGTAAAACCGTTAATGAGGAGCCACGATGAGAACAGTATAAACTGAACATCGTTGGTATGTTAGTAAGGCTGAAAAAATTGAAGATTTTATTTTACAATGCAGTGCTCTCAGATGTTTCCATTTGCAAAGAGACACGTTTACTATCAAATACCATTTGAGATCGCTCGGAATTAACAGCGCCTAGCTATTCTAGTTCTTCATTATCAGATTGTTGGTGAACAGTAAATAGTACGAGGTCGTTTTGTAGAAGACTATAAATTGTGTGTTAGAAATAAAAGTTTGTCACTTGTCAACTGAAAGAAACAATACAGTCAGTATTTTTAACTATCTATATTCTCCTAATTCTCCAAAATACGTTAGTAGTTAAACCAATAATGAAATCGTATTGGCTATGTGTTAAAGATTCACTTGTCGTCCATTGCACCCAAAATCAAACTGGAATAAACGCAAAAAGGAAGTCTTTCTCCCTCGCCCATGTCTCCAGAATGTACTCTCAGCCTCTCAGTCTCATTCCTCCGTGTACGATATGACTGCTTTTAAAAAGTATACTTCAGCAAAATATGCTGGTTTTTTTTCGCGGAAGTCGCTTGTGGAACTTGTCTCACTGTGGCGCTGCGAGGCAAGTTGCACGTAAAAATCGTGTTACAGCCCTTGAAATAGTCGAATTCGCCAATGCAAGAAAAGTTTCAATTTAAAATTCCACTTTAGCTGCAATTAGTCTTGCAGTGGTTTCGGCCCTTGCAGGGGCCGTTTTTACACGAGGCATTTTTTACATGCAGTACCAGTTCGAACTCACCAGCCATTGCCCCGATAAAAACATCTTCATCTTCTTTAAGGTTCAGGTTGGTTCATGGCTTGAACTGGGTTAGAAATAGTATCGTGTTTGTTCAGATTTGTTTAAACGGGTTCGGAATTAGAAGCAGAGCGTGTAAAAAGGGTAAGGAATACTAAACATTTGTTCAAAAACGTTAGAACAAACAAGTAGTTCATGTTTTTGAAAGAAATAATAAGAAAAAA
The DNA here is from genome assembly GCA_026413305.1 of Hydrozoanthus tunicans. Taxonomy (NCBI): domain Eukaryota; kingdom Metazoa; phylum Cnidaria; class Anthozoa; order Zoantharia; family Hydrozoanthidae; genus Hydrozoanthus; species Hydrozoanthus tunicans. Next base: position 11,839 of record JAOBAT010078951.1, on the reverse strand, counting down.
CCTGAAAAATGTATTAGAAAAGAAATAGAGTATGAATTGTTCAGCCTTCTATTTCCTTCTATCATTTTACTCAAAATTTTGACGTCATATCGAAATTCTATAGCTATACACGTTCTCGAGAACATTTTTATTCGCTTATGTAACAGTAGGGTTGGGAATTTAAGATGCGAGAACCTAATTTTTTAATCTGTGGCAAATCATCCAGCCTTTGAAGTGAGAGCTAGCTAAAACGACGTTGTTGCTAGGTTCCAAGTTATAGAAAGGTTTTTGCTGTTCGTGGGAACTAGACATGAAGCTGTTCGCAGCAGCTTCATTTGCAATTAGATTAAGGTCAATTAAGAGACTGAAAGTCATATAAGGAAAACGCTCAATGAAAAGGTTAATCCTACAACCCGGCTTCAATTAAACAAATCTCATTTCTGCTAGTTTATGTTTTATTCATTGTAACCATCAAGATTACTGCTTTACAAGAGCATTTTTGAGAGCTTATCGAATCAACCGTAATTATTAACTTATGTAGTGGGAATAAACAAAGTAAAATGATTGCAAAATTTGGGAATACCTTTCAGGTTTATAAAGAGAATTGTTGGCAGCGCGGTGTTCGACTCGCCGTAATCCTAGAGTAGCGAGCGTGTCGTGTCCTTGAGCGAGACACTTCACCCGACTAAAGTCACCATTTGACTCAGCTGTATAAATGAGTACCAGCTTCTGCTGGGGACTAACCTGAGGTAGATTAGTGTACTGTCCAGGGGGAAAGACTCTCACGTTGAACAAGGTCTTCGTGTCTTTCGGATAAGGACGATAAACCGTAGGTCCCGGCAGGGAGACCTCAAAAGGGACTTCGAGTTCTATCGCCTGATCTTAATTCCATGACTCCTTGAGTCAAAATATCATACAAACGAAAAACGAATCTCCCTTACTTGCAGTGGTGGGCTGCATGAATTGCCGAAAAGAAGCAGCTCAACGAGATCGAAAGCATGTAAAGGCGCACTTACTACACACAGACAAGGAAGACAGACACACAGGCAATTGCTGTCGCTATACGGCCCTTGTACGACTACTATAACGGCTCAGCAATGATACAGAAACTGATAGAGCATGATATTTCTGGCACTCGTACTTGAGCTTTGTGAAACTTGCCGAAATAGATATTTTGCCGGCATGGACAAGAGGACTGGGTCCAGTTGTCAGATGAGGATTATGGGTAACTCACTGTATAAGTATTGAACCGTTAGAGATTTGAATCAGTCTAGGTTCAGCCTTTTTAGCCAACTTTTTGTCTATAATTCCCCTTAGCCTCCATGGGGAACGGCAATCGCATTAGGTTTTGAGAATAAGTTCCCTTTTCCCCCTAAGGGTTTTGGGTTTTCGTGTCCAATTTCCATCAGGTAAATAACTTTATAAGTCATATTGTCAAGTATGCGAACGTATTGTTTTTGTGAGAGCGGAGCCTGTAAACAAATGTAAAATAAACCAGCTTGTGGCGCTTGCTGGCCTTCATGCCCAAGTATCTACACAGTTGTAATGTGTTGAATGTAGTGAAGTGTCTGATTGGGTAATATAGGCAAAATCGATAACTTATACTACTGTATGTACTCGGGATTGCGAAGGATTTGAGAAGCTACCAACGCAAATTGCTTTAGTCGATAATGTTTGAGACAGTTATTTTTGTGCTTTATTTTCGCATGAAACAGTAGTTTTGTTTTCATGTGGTTTCGCTTTTGTAATACAGAACATGGGGAGCAAAAATTTTTGATTGAAAACCCCTGAACTACTCTATTGACGCGTTCAACTGGATACCTTTGGTTTGGAATTAAATTGTGTTAGTACTACTACCTACTGAAGCACATCAAAATCAGGTGTCAGGTCTCAAGCAAAATTTCTAGTTCAAAGTGCAGCAAATTAGAGCTGATCTATTTACAACTTGGGGGGCAGATTTACTAGCCATGAGATGAAACAACCGCCTTGTAACAACCCCAAAGGGTTCTGAATAATCGGGAGTGGAAGCGGAATCTTGAATCAATCTTGACTCATGAATCACGACTAAAAAAGTGAAGGAATCATGAATCGTTTCATCTCGCAGGCTGTGGATCATAAATCATGGACAAAAAATAAATGAATCATGAGTTATGAAGAAATTCTATAAATGAATCATGAATCATTGGTCAAAAAATATCTGGGAATTACGAATTATCATACTGAAAAGATTCCGCTTCCGCCACCGAAAATAACACAATAATAAGAAATGACGACCAGGTGAACTAAGGCCTACTTCGGGTTCTTAAATCGCCTAAATTGCCTTAAGTCGCCTTAAATCGCAGTCTCAGTCATTTTCACCCCATTTTTCCTTAAATCGCCCTAAATCGCACTTTTTCACCCCATTTTTAAAAAAATCGCCTTAAGGTCGCCTTAAGTCGCTCTAAATCTCAGTCTCAGTCATTTTCACCCCATTTTTCCTTAAATCGCCTTAAGTCGCACTTTTTCGCCCCATTTTTAAAAAAAATTGCCTTAAGGTCGCCGTAAGTCGCAATAAGTCGCTCTAAATCGCGGCGACTAAGAACCCGTAGTAGGCCTAAACTAAGCGAATTCTTATAAATTCTTCTTCTTTTCATCCGCTTGCCATCTGAAGACACATTCAAAGCAAATTGTTTTTTAAACAACTAATGTATAGCTAATGAAAATCTATAAAACAAAACACTGAAAGTGCCTATAATAAGAAAACCTTTGGTATCTTCTTGTATAAACCTTGCTAAAACGAGGAGTAGCGTTGAAAAAGTCTTGTCCAAATCTTTTATGGCTCTCGAGATATTAGCATTTAACGTTTTCAACTAATAACATCAATTGGTGTACAGGCAAACTTTCCATTATTTGAAATCTGCTTCCAATCCATAATCATCAAATGAATTTCAGCCAAACTTGGATTGATGATGTATCTTGGCGTTTTCTTCAGGGTGGTGGCAATTTTTTGCATCGTCACCACTATTCTTCATTTAGCAAGGTCTATCCATTGAAGTAACAAACGAATTTACTACGCTGTTTTTTTAGGTCCTCAGGTATGTCTCTCTTCCCCTCTCACAAATTCCTCTGCGATACGATGATACAATTAAGCTCAGCTTCGCCCTTACGCTAGCAACTGCCTCATAAACACAATCTACTTGTAAATAATCTCCTCATAGTCGTTAGAAGGTCGGTCGTTTGTAACTCCACCGTTACTCATGTCAACATACTGCGGGGGAGCTGAGCTCTTGTTCTTATCTCCCTCTTCCTCCACGTTGAAACCGACCACGCCCTTCTTGCTTGTGACTTCATCAACAGTAAAGTCAGCAGTTACTTCTTGTACCTCTTCTTCGGGATTGGTGTCTTTGCACTGAGAAGCAATCAGAATATGCAGAACAACTCAATAAGAGTGACGAACGTAATAATCATTGCCACAGCAGTAACAACTAAAAATGAAAGAAGAAAAACAAGATGAAAAACCGGAAAGGAAAAGAAGAAAAAGAAAATTGAGAAATTAATGGAGGAAGAACAAGAGAGAGAAAAGAGAAGAACGAGAGCATTGAGAAGAAAACATAGAACAGAGAAGTAAAAAAGTAATTCTTTGAAACTCTTGATGGCGTTGAGTCGAGATAATTTCATTTTTGTCAACAATTTAAAGACTAGGAAGCTAAGTTAATTAATAAAATCCATATATGAGCTATTGCGTTAGAACTTTAAAAAGTTAGAACCTACATTTTTGGAAAATAATCTAAACAGGTTCCTATATGAATGGTAGTTAACATAGTTTTGGGGGTACTTAAGGTTCTTAAAATAGGTTCTTAATTCTGGAGAAAAGCAAATAAAACTCAGCTGCAAAATAAGAAGGTTATTGGCCTATTAATTTCTATTTTCTACCCCTGCCCCCTATCCCCCCCTCCACCCCCAAAAAACGTCATTAACTTTTAAGAATATCAACGCAGGAATGGCTAGCAAGGGGTTGACAAGGATGAGCTAGGGTTCGTTTAGTTTATTGGAGGGAAAAGTATCTCCGAATGCCCAAAAATCTAGGGTACTGCTGGTATGAATGAACTCGAACTTGTGACCCTAGAACTACAAATTAATTCGAACATGGAAACTGCTCAGCACTGCACCGTAGACAAATGCTTTTAGAATACCTCATTAAACCGTAAGAAATACCCAGAGCTCTTTTACTAATAGTGTTTTTCTCTTGTTTCTCAAGTTTAAGTTCAGGTTTACTACAAGTAATCAACAATTATATCAAGTCCCGACTGATCCGCAGTTAGCTTGTGCCATTTTTTCAATTTGGGTAATGTTTATCAACTTGTTCCAAATAATTACAAGCCTACCTCATTGTTAGAATTCTCTTTGTTGTTTATCTCCCAGAGCTGGATATCTCCATTCGTGTTGCCTTTTTCTACAAGCGGAACGCCGCGGTGAGACCGTTTAGACTTTATAGCATCACGCATGCGCTTACGGTGGCTTTTGCGGCTGAAATGCTCCCTGCAAGCAAATAAGTTTATTGGTGACTATTTTAAAAATAATTTGTTTTCACCAAAGCGATCAAGCAAAACAGTGTAAACAAAGAAGCTATGGTCAGTTTTTTTTGGTTTTATAAGATTTCAACCTCTTGATAAACAGACGAGACAAATCTTGTAGTTCGTCCACTGAAAAGTTTTGTGTTGGAAATTAAAACTTTGGTTTTCTTTTCTTGCTTTAAATTACAGTTGTTTTGTCACGTATCCTTATATCAGTTTAAGTATTTACATCTTGCACTCCTGGCCTTAAGTATATCGTTAGTTAATGTCTAAAGGCCACTTGTCTTGATTAGCCCTTATGGTTATATACAAGTGGCCTTCACTCTTCAATCTGTAAATTTCTTATTTTCTAAATATGCTTGTCAATAATGAGTGTGAATAAAGTTGTTGTTGTTGTTGTACTCTCTAAAAAGCTGTCGTGTCTCATCTATATTCGTAACGTAAAAAGGCTCTTAAAGTTAAAAATTGTTATCGAGGTAAAAAGAGTAAAACTCGATTTTAAAATGTCCACTAAAGAGCTTTCTAGAAGTCAAGGAGTCAATTTACCTTTTCTTGAGGCAGCAGGAATAAATGATGCAAAATACGAAGGCTGTGATTATCAGTATTCCTAGGACAACCCAAAACAGGATCCCTGGAGGTTTATCATTTAATTGTTAGTATCTGTTCAAAAACCAGCAACAACATTAACTACGTTGATGATTATACTTGCAGATCAGAGAAAACCACCACAGCAAAGCGATGGTAACATTGCAATTAACAACAGAGATGATGCAGATAAAATATTTGGAATTAGTTTTAGAATAGCAAGCTAGAAGAAAAAGAAGAAAAACAACAACAACAAGAAAAGAAGATGGCGATTAAAAAGAAGATCAAGAAAACAAAGAAGAAGAGTAGGAGACGAAGAATGAGAAGAAGAAGAAGATGATGCAGATAAAATATTGAAGCAATTGGCAACACTGAGATTAACAACAGAGATGATGAAAGATCAGTGACCACCACAACAACAAAGATTTTGGAAACATTGCCAATTACAACAATGATGGTAACAGATTAGCAACAAGAACAACAGCAAAGCCTGTGGCATCATTGCTATTAACAACAGACACCATGACAGATTGGTGGCAACGACTACAGAAAAGTAATTGGTATTAGTGTTATTGCCATAGCAACAGGTTTATGCTAGATCAGTTATAACCACTACAACACTATAAGGTTCTTGACTGAACCTTGTTTTCTCGATAATGGTTCTTATGTTAATTTAACTAACACAACATATAACCATGGGTGCTTAGGTGTAAATTCCTGACTAATCTACTTACACCACCAGAAGTCAGGCGATCCTATTGTTGTTTTAGTCACGTCTACTTTATCTGCAAAACAAAAACGATGACTTTAAGCTATGAAGTTCAAAAGCATTTCTTGTGGGTCATTACAGTGGCTCATTAATTGTTACACCAAATGATTCGTAAGGAGTTAAATTCAGGTTGGATTAACAAGAGTTGGCTAGCTTCTCAACCTTCCACCTCCGCAGCGTTGCGTGCAGTCACGAAAACCAATTTTTGGTCTTTATCGTTGTCATTAGTTGTAGTTGTCAATGTCATTGTAATTGTGTAGTTTTCATCGTTGTTGCTATTGTCAATGCCTATGTTTTGTTGTCGTTGCCACTGTTAAAGTAATTGCGTCAAAGTCGTTGTCATTGTGTAATTTCAATGCAATTGTCATTTTCAATGTCATTGGGTAACAGTCGTTGCCATTATTGTAATTGTATAATTTTCATTGTCATTGTGTTATAGTTGATGTCAATATGTAATGTGTAACAGTCGTTGCCCTTGTCATTATCATTGTCATCATCTCATTTTCATTGACATTTCAATGTCATGGTGTAATTATGTCATTATCATTTTAACTGTCATTTTGTAATTTTCATTGTATAACTTTAATTGTCATTAACATATGGCTAGCTAACTTACCAGTGGAGACGTTTGGTATTCCGTACACGCCAACCTTCAAACAGATGTGGGAATCCCAAGTAACTGGGTGAAATCTCACATACCGAGCTACTATTGGGTACGGCAGGGCACAATAGAACACTTGGTTGTGATCAGCTTCCTTGCTAAATGTCTACAGTAGGAGAAGGCGGAGAAATATAGGTTTGAGGTAGTGCATTTATTGCACTGTTAGTCGATACGACATAAGAACAGACGTTTCAATTTGAAAATTCCAACCGATCAACCAATTAATCAATCATTGAAAAAGTCAATCATCAGGCAGTCAACTAGTTAATCAATTAACTAATCTGTCATTCAGTAAGTTATTGAAGATAAAGGTTCTTTTTCTCAAGAAATAAATTCTTGCAAAAACCGTGCGGCTATATAGATGGCGGTGATTTAAATATTCCTTTGTTTAGCACATCTAGCCTCGTTTTTGTATTTAACTTTCAAAAGAATATGTTACGCAAAACGAAGTTAGTTGCGCTAAACAAGAGAATATTTAAATTGCCGCTAATTTTGTATAGGGTCTATAAGAAGTTATTAGAATTTAGAATTGTTTATACACATTATAACAAATTTTTTCTTTCTACAATGTAATGATGATTTCCAATTTTGACCTGTTGTCAGGCCTGGGTCCCTGTTGTTGCCATGGCAATAGTTTGGAGTTGTTTCACATAAGGCAACTCCAACTCCTCGGCTTAAATAAGGACCCGGGCTGGCTCGTTGGCTAGTCGTACATAAAAAAACTTACATATTTTCCACCGTTGTACACGTAGTCCTCATATGAACTGTTATCCACACTGTAACTGATAGAAAGCGAAGAGACGCCAGAGGCATCAAAACTTGTTTGGTTGAAAGACTCGTTTTTCCCTTGCATAGCAATGTAGGTTATCTTCGACGGAAAAACTGTAAAAAAAATACAGTAATGAGGGGAAGAACATGTTGCCATATTCAGTCGGCTCCCGAAAATTGAAAAGACTTCGAACTATTGGGACTTCGAGTTATCGGAAATGAATTTATTAAATATGTTTTCGAGGAGACAAGCAAGTGTTCAAGTTATAATTTATTCGACTTGAATGTGCAGTTGAATCCCGATAACTCGAACTTTCAAGGGAAACGGAAACCTTCGAGTTACCGAAGGTAAATTTACTGTATATCTTTTTGACGGATATTAGTTTCTGTTCGAATTATCACGAGGTTCGAGTTATCGGGAGTCAGCACTTTTTCCATACTGTCCAAGTCCCGAGGTTTTTACCTAAATCCACCTGCAGGTACTCCAAGGCGGAGTCTGTGTTCGCACACCAGGCGGCTCCCTTTTGTCCCGAGGCCTGCTGTTTGACACGTGCTCTCCAGGGTCTGTGGTTTGTGTCAGAGTACGAGGATGCCAGGATGTTCTGATCGGGTATACTGCCATCCTCGATTCCAAGATCTTGGTCACTGCTGCTGGGTTTGCTTGAAGCTGAAAAGAGAAGAAACCTCTTTATCGTCTTTGGTTGTAAAACTAACAGATAATATAGTTTCATAGTGTCTGTTTCTAGTACAGAAATATTGAACGGGCGCGCTCTGTTCAGTGTTATCTTTTGCGAACTAAAAAACTCGTGTTTCTATGAATAAACAGAGCAAACAAGGGAGTTTTCTATTTCTTTTATAAAGTAAGCCACACAAACAGCCGATAAGTACCCGCGACGACGTATGTTCTATTCGTATTCAGAGTGTGTCCCCACAGCCAATCAGAACGCTTGTTATATCTCCTTAAATTTAAAATAAATTCTAAAGACACTGTTTACATTTTAGCAGTTAGAACAGGTTAAAAGCTGATTCAAGCTAGTTCAAAGAATTCCTCAGATGAAATTGTTTTAAACTGGGATTTAAAATTGATGAGCCTAGCACTGTTTTTACTATGAGTAAGAACTCATTCAAGAGTTGCGGCGCAGCGATGGAAAACTCGCCGGCAGCAGCGAATGGCACACGCTTCTCTTGATCGAGTGGATAGATTTTTAAGTTGTAGCCGGATTTGCGATTTCAGGCCCAGGCACTTTACCGTTTTCTAGCTAAGTGGGTCAGATAGGTAGCAAGGATTGTTTCTGTAAATGGATTTGAAAACAGTAAACAATACGACAACAACAACGACAATAATATTTATAATGATTATTAATATTAATAATAAAATAATAATATTATAATAATGATGATAATGATTATGATAATCATAATCATAGTTCTTAGGATAACTACAGAAACTTGCATGCGTATATACATGTGTTGTAGGTTCTTGTTAAATGAATGAAGTAAAAATGTGTAAAAGATGTAGAGTTAGTTTGTAAACAGATAAAACAGTTGAATTTGATTTACACTTGAAAGTTATCCTGAGACTTTAGATGGAGGATGTTACACTTCCGCTTGGAGATACGAATTTTATCTTCGAATGCTGAAAAAGTATCTCACTCGTTTGCATGCTGCGCTCACTCGTGAGATATTTTCAACACGAAAAGACGATATTCGTGTCTTCAAGCGGCCATGAAATTTTCTTTCTATCACATACTTAGTGAGAAGTAAACATAGTTTCCACAGAGGACGAAAGTAGTAGATTGACAAGTTGTTTCAACGGCGGGGAAAGTTTCATATCAACCACACGTAATGATATGGAAATCGTGCATTCTGATTGGCTGTTGTTGATATCACTACGTGTGATTGATACGGTCGGAAAATGATGACTAATTTTGTTTCGTTGTTTTAGTCGGCCGTGCCCTGTTTTGTGGGCTTCGAAATTGGAATAGAATTTTTGGGTTTCAGTGTATCGCTGATATGAAATAGTTGTCAGCGGCGCATGTTTACAACCTTTGTCTTGAACTTAAATAAAACTTTCACAAATCCAGTGAGAAATTAAAGATGTTATTGAATGCATTGTTTCAGTTCAAAATTCAATTCCTTGAAGCTGGAATTTGTGAATACCTTAGTTGAGTTCGGCTTCAACATATTTTTTTTTATCAGAGTTAGTGTGAATTCGAAGAAGGTCTATTCTCTGAGCCTGGACGAGTTCGCTTGGGTTCTAAATTCCTCTTTGATATCGACAATCTCAGGTGAGTGGGAATAAGTGTGCTTTTCTTTGTGATGGAATATAAGGACGACAAAAAATAACAAACGGCACCGCAACAAGTGAAATTTCCAAAATTTTTTCTTAATGCACATGAAGCGAGTAAAGATACACGTTCTCATTCCAGAGAATGACGTCACTCTGTCCCAGGACCTACTCTGCCAACCAGCAAATAAAGATAAGATAATGTGCTCTGATTAAAAAATCAACTACATCATCGTTTCCCTATATAAAAAACACAAAGAATTAAAGCAAGATTATTTATCATGTCATATATACACTTTAAAAGTATTGCCTTGAAGTACAACTGAGTTATAGCTTTTAAACATATTTGTATTTATTAAGATTTTTCTACCAAAGTCTTACACAGCAGTTATTTGCGACAATTTATGTACTCTACTCTACCACCGTTATGTTTCATTGCCTGCCCGTTTTTCTCCAGTAAGATGTGAGATTTGGCCGAAGATTTTACGCTCAATCGTACCTTTTAATGGCTTTGATCTATGTACAGTCACTATCAACCAAAGTAAACTTTTAGGAAAGAAAGTATGACATTGAACAAAATTTCTTAAATCATGTACTATCTTTTTTTCGCTCCCACGTTTCTTTTGTTGTCGTTCACCCGCAGGTTGTAAAATCATCCATTGTTTCTTCAGTTTGTTTGTTTTGTATTATGCATGTGATATTTCGACCTTGGAGTGTGATTCTAGTCACGTCACGTTCATAGATAAAATACAATCTTGTCGAAATACCCTGTCCAAAAGAACCCCCGTACCTCGTAATGTATTCGAGGTTCTTTCACCCTAAAACTGTGACTTTGAGTTTAATTCTCTACTCTAGCTCCAACTGCGTAATACTCAAAACCTTTTACGTTGACAAAATGCAAAAACGCAAGTTTCAGGAAGATTTGCTTGATCTGTTACTTGTATTTGATATTTGCTTTAGAATTGTTCTAGTTCGAAGCTTTGAGTTCAAGTTTTTACCAAAATGTGTTGACTAGCTCAACAACAGAGTATTTTTTTAAACAGTTTGGAAAGTTTTAGGAAAGTTCTGGGTCATTAAAATCTAGCACTGTTAATTAATGCATACAAAGAAGGCGAAAGAATTTGTATATTTCTGTTGACTGCTTGCGAAAACTGCAAACGATTTTAGGAGTTTGCTTTGTATATAAAGCGATTAATATTACTTTTATTTTTTCACATCACAAGGTTGGTTTGCCTTGCCAACATATTGAAAATAGTTTATCAGTTTCATTCTAAGGAATCTTGCAGCTAATTATGACATCAATAAAAAAGTTTGTTTAAAATTTCAAACTTGTAATCGTTTTTAAATATGTTGTTTGTGTTATGAAGTCTTGTCGTTATGAAGATATTAGCGTTAGAACTTAAAGCGTATAGACTTAAAAAATGGAAAACTTAAAGATACAAATTCCTACCCGAGCAAGATGCCGACGACACACGCAACGAAGTTTGTAGTATTCCTAACACCAGTAGTTGAAGCAGCACCTGTTTTTTCGCCATCTTCAGAAGAAAGAAAAAAGTAAACGGTATACGTGCTGAAAAATAGAATATATGATTTGGTATTTACTGACATACAGTGTTATAAGTCAAGTAAGCTCTGCTTAGAGATCCGCTGGAGGTTAATATTAGTATGCATGAATGACTTAATTCAACGAATTAATGGTGGAAAAGTTGTTATCAGAAGAATAGCCTTGGAGATTTTATAATAGAGTTACTGCGTGACAATAGGGATTATTCCCACGGCCGTTTGATCAGATTTGATTGGCGAGACAATCAAACCACAAGTATTTATAGCCCGACAATTGTTTTGCGGTGAACCTAACAAGAAAAACTAACCACTTCTTTTTCTTAATCAGATTGTTGGCCCGGCAAAAGAATAATTTTTTCTAGTAACTTAGCCAGTCGAATTCGGTCTAACCGTAACTTACTATTATACTTTAGTAATCTTGACTAATCTAGAGTAGAATTTCCTAAAACCCCTCCGGCGAATGCGAAATTGAATGATACAGCTATAGCATTGATAAAAATACACTGAACCATGAAGTGTTTCGTACAAGAGGTTTGAAATCATTCATAACTGAAGATCACTTCTATCCTTTACACGCTTTTTTTTTATAAGAACAACATAAGAACAACGAGGCTCAGATTGGCCAAAATTTAAGAACAATTTAAGAACGAGCTGAGGCTCGGGCTCGATAGCTA
>JAOBAT010078940.1:0-11731 GCA_026413305.1 Hydrozoanthus tunicans | reverse complement strand
GCATAGGCCTGTAGGTATCTACAGTTAGAATCTAGGCCTGTACGTATCTACAGTTAGCATAGGCCTGTAGGTATCTAGAGTGAGCATAGGCCTGTAGATATCTACAGTGAGCATAGGCCTGTACGTATCTACAGTGAGCATAGGCCTGTAGGTATCTACAGTTAGCATAGGCCTGTTGGTATCTACAGTTAGCATAGGCTTTTCTTCAAGTTTGCATACCTCAAGTAATGAGGTTTTTTTAATTTTTTTTCTTCCTGTACAATTGCATGTTCTATGTATATAGTCAATATCTGTAATGTGTATCATTTGTAGTATTTAGGTTAGTCAACTGCATATAAATGGGTACCCGACTAGTTTAGCTCTTTTCTAGTTATTTCGGGTGTCCAGCCACCTAATTGTAAATTGATTTTTTTCCTACTATACAAAAAAAAAACTGCAATTGAATGTTGTCCATTTTGTCCTTTCTTTGGCTAGTTTCTCTAAGGTGTTCCATGTGTGACCCCAGTACCCAATATCATGCCTCAGAGTGTTCTTGCAGCGGTCACTTGTCCTTTTGCATACTTTTGGGGTCCCATTTCAACGCTTGTCTTGTAACACTATTTCAACTGTTGCTGTACATAATTGTTGTTGCTGTTGTATTTGTAGGTGATATTTGTCGTAAACCCTGGAGTGCAGCCACGGTCAGCTAAAATGCACGAGATGGTCCAAAGCAATGCGTTGTCTTTAACTCATTTAGCACCGGCTCTAATGAGGTTTTACACAGGTGAGAAAGTTAAGTGATTTGTCAGTTCAAGCGTCTTTTCGGATATATAGAGGATGTTACACGGTAGCCAAACATTTGAAGTTTAACTTCGAGTGGAAAAAAGATATGCTTAAGCAAACGAGTGAAATCTTATTTTCACGAGAGATAAGCTTGGTATATTCGCGTCATCTTGTATTTTTGTTTCTTATTACATAGATATAAGTGTTTGTTTGCGCCGAAATGAGCGGGAAAAGTGATGATATGGAAAATATGTCACTCGTATCCCGGATGTAGTTTCGTATGAAATCTACGATTTGCGTATTTTACAATACAACACTCATACTTTGTAATAAAGTTTCTTATAAAATAGGTATCCAGTTGGTACACGAGTCACGATTCTTATTGTCTTATTAGTTATCAGTACCGTTGTCGAGGCTTTGGAGACTGAAAACGTGCAGGAGAGTTGTCATTCATTTTTAGTTTTTCTTCAACTATTCACGAAAGTAATATCAGCATACAAGAGTACCAGGTCTTTCTTGCTGTTGCTTTTCACAACTGATCTATGGTTGTTCGTTCAAGGAATGAGCTTTCCAACCTCGCCTTTATAAGAACGAAAACAATTTTGCTTGCTCCAAGAGATACCAAAGTCGAAACAACACTTATCACTCTCTCTTGAAATTTCTTCGCGTTTGCTTTAGATACGTCATACGTCAAGGTAACGTTTAGTATTGCTGCATTCAGGTCATTAGGTCATTCAAGACTAAACTTTTGATATAATACCAGAAAAGGCACTCAAGTTTTATCCTTTTTGTTTCAACAGATGTCGAGACAACAGGCAGCTCAAATGAATTCTATGATAAATTTAGCATTCGCTACCACATCTCAATTATCATGAAGACCTTATGGGACAATTTAAGCCACAGGAGGTCAATTATCTCAGAGAGCAGGTAAAGCCGATGTTTTTTTTTGTTTTGTTTTTTTTTTTGCGCTCTGCTTATGTACTGTCCCTGCGCTTGTTTGCTTCAGTGTGCCTGTTTCGTTTATTCTTACATAAATATACTAAAATTAAGATACATCTGTACGTTCCAAACATATTTTTCCATTTCTAATAGTTGAGGAGGTCGTAACCCAAATAAGCCCTATGGTTTCTTTATGAAATTCCTCGCCTTGTGTTCCTTCTTTTTTAATATATGTATGCATCTAAGTGTTGTTCCTTTTTATTGTTTCATGTTATATTTACAAAGTAATTATCTTCTTTTGTAAACATATATATGTAACTCAGGCAAAAAAATAAACTGAAACTGAAGCTGAATATGTTTAACCCAAGATCTACAACCAAAGAAGATTTAGCATGCCTGGGAATAGTTCAAAGACCGATTAGCACTAGTCCATGGTTAGTTTTTTAACCTGCGTTCATGTTTCTAACCATACAGTGGCTGTTTCGACCTGTAGTTTTGAAATGACAAAGTCTAAACAGTGTTATAAGAACCGTTGCAAATCTTTCCTCAGGGAAGAAGTTGCTGCATGAATTCTGGATTTACTCAGGATAAGAGTTTAGCATTCTTTTAAAAACCAAGCACTGTTTAAAGCCTGCCTCGTTTGAGTGTGAGCTGTAAGAATCTAAATGCTTCTAGAAGCTTTAAAACATCACTGCAACAATGGAAACCCTACAAATTTTGGTTGTTTTGGTTTCGTTCCGGACTGAATAAAACATTTGCTGTTTGAAAAAAATAACTTAACTTTTCATTGCCTTAACTTTGATTAAGAGAGAAAATCAGTAGCTCTTGTTAGCTTTATTGAAAGTTCAGTCTTTTGTATCATTATATCATCTCAATTTGAGCTGAATGGCTTCTTTGAGATTCCTTTCAAAAAGAAAAGGTAATCGTATCAATAACTTTCGTTAGCTTTATTGAAAATTCACTCTTTTGTATCATTATGTCATCTCAATTTGGGCTGAGTGGCTTCTTTGGGATTTCTTTTCAACAAGAAAAGGTAATCGTATCAGTAACTCTCGTTAGCTTTATTGAAAGTTCAATCCTTTGTATCATTATGTCATCTCAATTTGAGCTGAGTGGCTTCTTTGGGATTTGTTTTCAACATGAAAAGGTAATCGTATTGGGCCAACTTTGTTGTGGAAGGTATTGTGTAGTTAACCATACTGGTAGAACTCCGATTTCCAAAGCTATTTTAAAAGATGGTCCTGTATTTGTTAGTCGCCCCATTTCTAGACGGTAATCGCAACATGTTAACCGTCCATCTTTTTTCTTTTTGTAAAATTTATCTATCATTATTATTACTATAATTATTACAAATATTATTTATGTACACTGCTCTCTAAATTGGATTGTATAATTTACATAGCAGAGCCATCTGGTGGAATGTTAATAAACCATTATTATTATTATTATTATTATTATTATTATTATTATTATTATTATTATTATTATCTTGCCCCAGGAGCGACCGGTTTGTTCGGTTTGTCAACATGCTGATTAATGATACTACCTTCCTTCTGGATGAGTCCCTGGACTCACTCAAGAGCATCAACGAGACACAGCAGATGATGGCCAACGTTAGAGAGTGGGAAAATCTTGCCAGAGTAAGCCTTTTACTTATGAATTGTAAAACATCACTATCATCATCATCATATTAAAATAATCGCCATTATGTTTGTTATCCTTTTTACCCTTTTAATTATATTATTAGTGTATTTGTATCCTATTATAACAACGTTATCCATGGTTACGTATTGGTGTAGCTTAGCGAATTCTGATTGGCTGCATGCATACTGCTAAATCTTGCTGGCACTGTTTCAGCAACATCATAGATACAGATGATAACGACAATGAGTTTTTCACTCCGGAGATCAAACCTACTGATAAAGTTCTCAAATTTTGTCAAGCTAGTTTTCAGTTTTACCAAAACTGGTCAACTTATACAGGAGCAGTCTCCATACCTTGCAAAGAATTAAAGTTTAAGGCTTAAATTCTCCAGAAACTCTTTGCAAAAAGGTTTTCGAAAATGTACTTGTTTGCCAATGAAAACAAAGAGTGTTTTTGGTTGGAAAATCTGGATTTAGATGTTGAAATCCAGATCATGGGTTTTGCAATAAAACATGACATCCCAAAACGGATTTTGACACAGTCTGATGCTGTTAAAGTGAGTTTTATGAGTGTGTATAACAGATTATAGAAAAGAGGTATTTGCGTGTAGCAAGATCGTTTATCTACTTCCGGATGCCTATCCTTGTAGGAGATGCGCACGTCACGCCAAAGGCAGTTAATGACCGATGAACGACAATGCAAGTCCTATTTAACGCTAGCCGCGGAAACGTTGGACATGATGCATTATCTAACTCGTCACGTCAAGGACCCTTTCCTCAGACCAGTAAGGCCTCATTTGGTACTTGTTATCATAACGATATTTTGGACTAGATAAGTTAACTTCGTTCTTGCCTTTTTAGGAACTGATCGACCGATTGGCTGCCATGTTAAATTTTAACTTGCAGCAGCTGTGTGGCCCGAAGTGTAAGAATTTAAAGGTATGTCAAATGTTATATTTTTTGTCACATTACCTTAAATTTGAAATGACAACTTGTGAAACAGCAGTTTCCAACCAATTAACAAAGGTAATGACTATCATCTTCGTTGATATCAACTGTCACCAATGCCAACATCATTACCACAATGATTACATCAGTGTCATCTCGATCACCGCCACCACCACTACTGTGATCGTCATCATCACCATCTAAACCACTACACCATTATAACTATCACCTTCGATACCTTTATTATCATCATCTGTACCTCCATCATCATCACCATCATCTGACCAAAACTGTTATCATCATCATAACCATTTCACCATCAAGCCAAAACCACTACCACTATCATTATCATAATCAATACCACCAATACCATCAGCAGCAGCAGCAAAGAATCTGTGCCATTGCCATCATAATCATCATAACCACCATCATCACTATCATCATCAACAGTCAATCCTCACTACCATTGTCATTGTCATCATCGCCATTGATAGGATAACACCAACAGTAAATCTTATCAACAGTCACTCCTCACTACCATTGTCATTATCATCACCGCCATTGATACGATAACATCAACAGTCAATCTCATCAACAGTCAATCCTCACTACCATTGTCATTGTCATCATCGCCATTGATAGGGTAACATCAACATTCAATCTCATCAACAGTCAATCCTCACTACCATTGTCATTGTCATCATCGCCATTGATAGGATAACATCAACAGTCAATCCTCACTACCATTGTCATTGTCATCATCGTCATTGATAGGATAACATCAACAGTCAATCCTCACTACCATTGTCATTGTCATCATCGCCATTGATAGGATAACATCAACAGTCAATCTCATCAACAGTCACTCCTCACTACCATTGTCATTGTGACCATCGCCATTGGTAGGATAACATCTGAGTGCACAAGAACAGTCATTAAGAGAGGCTAAGCTGAAATCAGTAATTTGTGATTGGTTAAAACCTGAGACTAGAATTTTTTTGGGATCATACAAAACCTGTACCTCTTTTCTCCATATATTGGTATATAATTTCTCCACCTTATTATAAAAACTTGGTGCCATGGAATGATGCTATTTTGTTTCCAACAGGTAAAAAACCCCGAGAAATATGGATTCGAACCCAAAGTTCTACTGGATAGATTAACAGACATCTACCTTCATCTTGACTCCGAAGAGTTTACCAAAGCAGTAGCAGCGGATCAGGTGAGAAGAATGATCAATATTCCCTCCACAAGCAACAATCGTGTGGAGAAACACAGTGGAATCTCGTGCATTGTAATTTGTTAAATGATAGTATACTGTGTAATAGACCCTCAAAAATGGAGCCGTTTTTTAATTCTTTTGTCTTCGTTCAAATTAACATTACTAGCCTCGTTTTAAATAAACATATTCTTTCGAAAGCTTGACTCACGAACGAAGTTAGCAGGGCTAGTTTTGAAGGAGACAAAAGAATAATTAAATCGCCGCCATTTCTGAATAAGTCTTTACGGTATGGCATTGAGCTATAGTGTTTTGTATTGTATTGATATTTATTATACTCCTAACTGCTTGTTTTGGGACATCGGTGTTTACTTCTACACCGCTTTTTATCCTTCAGCGATCATACAGAAAAGAGTTGTTTGAAGACGCGTTAAGGCATTTGCAGCGGACTAGTCTCAAATCTGAGGTAACTATGAGGGTTCAGAATTTAACCAAGATTAGTAGTTTATGTTTCAAGCGTTTGACGTCAATTGCAACACGGTTGTAACGCTGCTACTTTCGTGGTTAAAAAAGTTACTTTACAACAAGCTGAGTTTCTTCTATTACGTCACAACATAGCGGAGGGGTTGGCGCTGTGGTAAGATCTCTGCCTCTCAATCCTGAGGTCCCCGGTTCGATCCCCGGCCTGGTTGAGGGTTGAATATTCGGGCGACCTTCTTTCCCGCTAAAGGCCACTCAGCTTTCCATCCTTCCGGGGTCGGTAAATGAGTACCAACATACATGGACCGCTTTGAAGTGGCTGCCTGAGGCGGCTATATATGCTTTCGGTCCGCTGGGGGTAGACTGATCATTGTAAAGCGCCTTTGAGCATTCATTTGGAAAAGGCACTATAAAAATGCACCACTTTTACCTTTACTTTACCTTTAACTTTGGTAATTTGCACATTTGAAAAACCTTAATATTTCTTTTCAAATTCCTTTCTAACAAATTAGGTTCCATTAACATGATATATACACTTAAATGTTTTAATGTAAATGCGTTTTGCCTGGCAGGAGGCCCTCCTACGATTTCAGAGGTTTTCTGTGCGAGTCGAGGAGGAAGTGATCGAGAGAGCCGCAATGGATGAAGACTTTGACGATGCTCCGGAAGAGTTCAAAGGTCAGTTTTGCCGAATAAAGCTTAAGTCATTTAACTTTCAGATGATTTGGATAACATGAGAAACCCTCGTTACAATGAGGAAATAAAGTTGCAGTAGGTTTTAAAACTTCAAGGTTTTATTTAACACGGTTGAACCAGCTCGACTCTGTTGCCTGGATCACCTGTTAGAAGCAGTACGCAGTAGCGAGTACGATTGTGCGCCTGCAATTGTTATACTTTGGGAGAGAAGGGGAAGACCAGCAGGTTGGGGAAGAGAAGGGGAGTGGATGCAGATTTGGAAAGAGAAGAGGAAAGATTGCATATTTCGGAAGGAAAGGGGATAGGAAGCAGATTTGAGGAGTCAAGAGGAGAAAGGCAGATGCGTGAAAGGAAAGTTAGATAGTGTAGATTTTGGAAAGGAAAGGCAGAGTGTGTAGATTTGTGAAGGACAAACTTGAGGAGTCAAGAGGTTAGGGTGCAGATTTGGAAGCGTAAGGGGTTAAGTTGTAGATGCAGGGAGGTAGGGGTGAGGGTGCAGTATAGGAAGAGAAGGGAAGAAGGTGCAGATTCAGAACGTTGGTTCTTCGTTTTTCTTTTTGAATTCTCATTTGTGAACATATGTAACACCTCACTAATAGCATCTTTTCTATATACCTAAAAAGAAGATTGCCATTTGATTTTAAACTTTACAATGAAGTATTTTCTGTTTTTCAGACCCTTTAATGAACACCCTCATGGTTGAGCCCGTGTATCTGCCGACAAGTGGCAAGGTGATGGACAGAGCCATAATTCTGAGGCACTTGCTTAACTCGACCACAGACCCCTTCAATCGTCAACCTCTGACAGTTGAAATGCTAGAGCCAGGTATGTTGTATGTGCGATAGCAAGCACGTGTTTCTTTTTTTCACGGATGACGTCAGAGGTTTAGAGGTGAGGGGAATTCACTCATGGACACACTTGGCTGTAAATTGGTTTAATGCATGTATGCACTGGATTATAAGTTCACAAGGAAAAAACCTTTTTCACATTTTCGAATATCCGGCTTTGAGTTGTCGAGTTTTGGACTCCCAAACTGATGTACTAACCACTTACGATTTTCTAACGCGCGTTTTTGGAGTTTCGATTCCATCCCTGTTTAAAGGAAAGAGGTTTGTACTAACACCTGCTTTAAATTTGTATTACAAGAATAATTCGTGTCCGCTGCACTTAGTGCACATAGATATCGTTGCTTTTCCAATAGCGATTGGCGAGGAGGGGTTACAACGAAAATATCGTGAATTCTGCTGTAAGACTTTGATTCTTACTTTCTTACCTACTTAGCTACCTATAGCTGTGTATTTTCGTTTTTCCCATCTACTTATGTATGTTCTTGCAAACTTGCTATATCTCCAGGCTTTCAAGTGATCTTACTTTTCCTACTATTTCCCACTTTTTTGGCCCTTCTCCTAGTATTCCTGCTTTTGTCTTAAAATTCCTACTATTTCCTACTTTTTCCTACTTTTTATATGCCGCAATTTCAACAAATTGTGCAAGGTTGTATCATGCAGGAATAGGGAGTAAGCCTTGCAGGTGTTCAGGGTTAAAGCCTGGACCACATGTTGCAAGGAAGATTTCTTGACGAACAAATGTTCGTCTGGCATGTCCAGTCCAGATGGCTCACACTCTGCCAGCAGTGAAACGAGTCACAGGCAGACTAGAAGCAGTTCATCAGTACTTTTCAAAGATCTGTACCAAAGGCTGCATTCTTAGTCCTTCTTCTAAGCCTCAGTTGTCCAACTTTTCTCCTACTTTTCCCCTCGAAATCCTCCTTTTATCCTACTTTTAAAAGAATTTTGGTACTACTTTTCTCCTACTTTTTCACCTGGGTGTGCTTGAAAACCTGTATTTCTTGCTTATTTACCTTTGCTCGCCCATCGTCGCGTTCACTTACTTTCGTAATTCTTCAGCTGCTTGCTCGTGCTCTACTCTTTTTTTAACTATTACCGATGTGTTTTCAGTCTTTCTGATGTTGCCGAGTTGTATCTTTTATCGTAGCTGGTTGATTGATTGATTGATTGACAAAATCAGGGAGTCAGGATGGCCGAGGGGAGTCAGGATGGCCGAGTGGTTAGCGCTCGCGCCTCCCACCTCTGTGGACCCGGGATCGAATCCTGGGTTTGCATGTGGGCTGAGATTTGTCGATCTTCTTCTGACTCCGAGGGTTTTTCTCCGGGTTCTCCGGTTTTCCTCCCTCCACAAAATCGACTTTCACGCCAAGATCTGTGCCGTCGAGCGATCAAACATAAGCCACTGGCTTGGGAGAATGGGCAACCACTCCCAGCGTAACGACGATAAATAAAGTTAGTTTTTTTTTTTTTTCAAAAAGTTAGATTGGCTGGAATACTTTTCCACTGTGACGTTATCATCAGCTAGCGTCTTTAAACTGAAGTTGTTTTGAGGTATATTGAAGTTTAAATTGTTGACACGTCAGGCATATAGTTTGATTATGAAGAGACATACGAGAAGAGTTAACATCCTTTTTCATCAAATTTTTCGACCGCACTCCAGCGACCATCTTCATACATATATGACACAATACAACATAATCATATACTGGAGTCTTCTCGTTTGTCTCTTTATACTGAAGTTGTATTTACCCTACCCCAAGGGTTAACAGAAACTAGTATAGTACAGTACAGAAGAACGGTATTTTTCCGTGTTGAAGTATTAATTACCGGCTGTATGCGTTCACATAGTGAAATAGGGCAATTGTTTAATTTAGGTGTTAATTGTTTATTTAATTGAATGACCATCTGGTTGATTGGTTGGTTGATAAATCGATTAACAACTCATTGGTCGGTTAATACTGTCTGATAGTAACTGACATTAACCGAGTTGTTTCATGTTTTTTTCTGTTTAGCGAATGAGTTGAAATCCCAGATTGAGCAATGGAGGAAGATGAAAATACTACAGAGAAAATCATCTGGTTAACTAACAGTGACTGGTTCTTGTATTTTTCTTTAATTTTTTGTTATAAAGTATTCACTATTGGTCACTCATGAACCTTCTTTCAAAGCAATAGGTTTTGTTTTAAAACAAGGTCGTACATTCATTTCTTGTAACCATTTGTTTTTTTATCTTTGTTTTATTTTGCGTTTTAAAGCTGAAATTTGCAGTTAAAACTTCCTCTTTGTTTTCGGTTTTTCACCAAGCACCTAGCCAATAGCAGACTACTGAAATTACTTTTACTAAACGGCCAGGGCAATTTGTGTGTTATGTATTTGATTTGGAAATGATGGCTTTTGATCGAAACTGTTTGCAAAACTAAACTCGCTTAAAGATATTTTCTCTGTTTTTATAAAATGCATTTTCTCATTCGTATTTATGAAAATAGGTATTAAAACAATATAAGGTCTTGTGCTTTCAAGTGTGAGCGCGAGACTATCTGTAAACGAAATCATGTTCTTGGGGGAGCAACAGCGTCGGCAGTGGTTGTGCACCCGATTGATCCTGTGCTTCTGAAATACGCTACTGGTACAAATTGGAAAAAATCTGTAAATAATAGTTTGAATAAATTATTATAGCTATAAATGTTTTGTCTTGAAAGAAACTGTGTCCTGTGTTTTAGGAAGAAAGCAATTTAAAATGTGTTTTGGATTATGCTTGATCAGTAAACGGAGATACTTTTTTGTCCCCCACTGGTGCAAGTTTGTTCACTGTTTCAATCCCAGTTGTAATGATAAATTCTCCCAACTGAAATACATACTTTCCATAGATTTAATTTGGGAGAATTTTTACGGTTTTTGTTGTTTGATCAACTCCCATTTTCTCATTACCAAATGTCTTATTTTGTATGTGTTGTGTAAGGAGAAATTGGATTTTGATAGCGGACTAGGAGTGAAAGAGTTAAAGCGTTGCTTACATGAAGTAGAATTCTCGACCCTTTATTTTCTTTTTTTCGTTGACAGTAAATTTATTAATAAATGTGATTTTTTTGTCTCCGTTATAAATAATTTCTTTGTTTTTTGGAAATAACTATAGAAATGTTTTAACTATGAATAAAACTTGTGAAAAAGTGTTAAGAACTGTTGTGTTTTGATTGTGTTTAGAAAACTTATTTTTTATTCAGGATACGTCCTGGCCCAGCATTAATTGAATTGCTACTGAAAACACGGAAGATCACAAAAAAATCCCAGAAATTTTCGGTAATGAAACGATTTTTTTTCCAGTTTTGAATATCGATAAAATTTGGCAGTTGTCAATTTTGTTGTAAAAATAGCAATCTGTCTGAGTATAAGACGCCCAGTAAAGTCCTTGAAATAATCCAGTCGGGAGTTCTGAACTTTACTCTATACTAATGAATTCGAAATATCTGGTGGTATTTGCTTGGAAAAACGTGGTTTCTAATAACTGAAGAAGCGATAAAAAAATATTTAAGTAGGCTCAGTTACAGAGCCATAATTTCTTTTGTTTGACGCTAAAATCTCCATTTGAGTGCTCCGATTTGAATTACAATTTAAGAGCGACTTTTTCAAGCGTTTTGTTTTGTCTTGCACCGTTTCTGAGGCGAACAAAGATTTGCTGGTTTCTGAGTATGTTGCTATTTCAACGATACTTTGAAAACGTTATTTTTGTACAGTTACGTTTTCGATTCACCGTTTTCGGTTACCAATTCGCTGGAAAAAGAAATTCATCGCCACTCATTCTCTATGGAAGTCAATCTAAAGGTAAGCCGTCTAACGGCCCGAGTAAAGACTATATGGTTTGAACGGCCCGAGTAAAGGCTACATAGTCTGTACGGCCCGAGTAAAGGCTACATGGTTTGTACGGCCCGAGTAAAGGCTACATGGTTTGTATGGCCCGAGTAAAGGCTACATGGTTTGTATGGCCCGAGTAAAGGCTACATGGTTTGTATGGCCCGAGTAAAGGATACAGAGTATGTACGGCCCGAGTAAAGGCTACATAGTTTATACGGTCCGAGTAAAGGCTACATAGTTTGTACGGCCCGAAAAAAAGGCTACATGGTTTGTACGGCCCGAGTAAAGGCTACATGGTTTGTACGGCCCGAGTAAAGGCTACATGGTTTGTATGGCCCGAGTAAAGG
>JAOBAT010078929.1:0-13838 GCA_026413305.1 Hydrozoanthus tunicans | reverse complement strand
GTACCTTATCCTGCTACCCAACCACCTATGATATCCACTACCCAATCCAGTAGTGTACCTTATCCTGCTACCCAACCTCCTACAATACCTACTAACCCATCCTGTACCTTATCCTGCTACCCAACCACCTACAATACCTACTAACCCATCCTGTACCTTATCCTGCTACCCAACCACCTACAATACCCACTACCCCATCCTGTGCCTTATCCTGCTACCCAACCACCTACAATACCCACTAACCCATCCTGTACCTTATCCTGCTACCCAACCACCTACAATACCAACTAACCCATCCTGTACCTTATCCTGCTACCAAACCACCTACAATACCTACTAACCCATCCTGTACCTTATCCTGCTACCCAACCACCTACAATACCCACTACCCCATCCTGTACCTTATCCTGCTACCCAACCACCTACAATACCCACTAACCAATCCTGTACCTTATCCTGCTACCCAACCACCTATGATATCCACTACCCAATCCAGTAGTGTACCTGTTTACCTAGGTTAGTACAATTTGTTTAAGTAGGTTAGTACAACCTACTTGTTTACCTAGGTTAGTACAACTTGGCTACCTAGGTTAGTATAGTGTGTTTACCTATAGGTTAGTACAACTTGTTTACATAGGTTAGTACAACTTACTTGTTTATCGAGGTTAGTACAACTTGTTTACTCTGGTGTAATACAACTCTGCTTACCTAGACCTGTAGAGTACTATCAACTCACTAATCCTTGTACATTGTCTCGCCTTTCATCTTGAAATCTGGTTTAATCTCTTATCCAGGTAGACCAGCTTTTCCTGGAAGATTTTGGGAAGACCCCTTCAGAGATATTTGCATATTTTGACTACACCCCCATGGCAGCAGCAAGTTTGGCCCAGGTTCACAAGGCAACAACCAAGGGTGGGGAGGAAGTTGCTGTTAAGGTGCTTATTCCTAATGTTATTATTGCAATAACTAACACTCATTTTATTTCGCATAAGGTGGATAGTGTCAGAATAGAGATCTTAGCATGAGACATCTGTGTTGCCACAGAGGTCAATCAGAAATAAAATATCAGTAGTTTATGCGACTTGCACACGTCATGCAGTGTGGTGATTGTCACGGAGGCAAAAGGCGTCTTTGTGGCCTCTGTGACGATCACCACAACCACATTTTACTTGATTAAGGAACCCAAGGTGCGAGTAAATATTCCTGACTAAGCCATTGTCCACCAAAATTGGAATGGAATAAATGTTTTACTATATACCAGTGAGGCAACTTGTCTATCGAATTTTCCGTAATTGTACCTTGTAGATGGTTGTTCATCAAATTAATGGATTTTGTGGTATGTGGAACCATCCTTCAAAACGCAGTTACAAGCTTGTTTGTATAATGACAACCAGGGAAATATCAACACATTCAGTTACCAAAGAATTACTAAGAGACCTAGTCCTTCATAAAAACTATTGAGGAGGTCAGGTCCCTCCATCAAGATTCTTGAGGTGGAGGGTAGTGGCCAGGGAAATATCAATTTATCTAGATAGCAAAGAATTACCAAGAGACCTAGTCCTCCATCAAAACTATTGACTCCCCGGCCAGAATATTTTCTAAAAGCATTGTGTTGGCGTGATGAGACCAGTTCCTTCTTCTCATTCTTAAATGGTTTCTACATTTTTTATAGGGCAAGTTAATATTGTGTTTTACTAATCAGGGGCCGGTTGTTCGAAACCAAATTAATTTTAAGGCAGGACAACAAAACCTGTTGTTGTCACGGTAATTAACCCCGGATTAGGGCTAATCGTCTTTTGAACGACTGGGCCCATGTTCGGACGACGTTGAGCCTTTGGGATTTTATTAACGTAAATTTATGTTTTGTTTACCACTTAAAAGGTTCAGTACATTGATCTTAGGGACCGATATGAAGGTGATCTGTGGACTTTAAAGGTTCTACTGGCTGTAATCGGTTGGATGCATCCTAGGTTCACCTTTGCTTGGGTGTTAAAGGTAGGATGGCAGCTTCTTCTTTGAAATTGACACACACACCAATATAATTTTAGATATTAATAATGATGGAAGAGAATAATAAGTCGTTTGTTCCGTGTCTCAAAGATAACGTTTTCACTGCATTCTGCTTGCCTTCTCATCAGTCGGTAATGTAGTCTGTGCGATGGTTTTTTATGTACCACCCGTATATCAGGACTTATGATAACTTCCTTAAAAACCACTTGTAAAGCTTTTGTAACCGGAGCAGAACAGAACTATTCTTTTCTGTGTGTGTATGTGTGTGTGAAGGGGGGGGGGGGGGAGGTGAAACACGTCTTCCAATATAGCTAGCAGGCGGCAAAAAAACGGCACAAAAACCAAAACAACACACAAGAAGACAACCCTACTTTATTCCAAACTAGGTTATAATTTGCACCTATTTATAGATTTTAAAAAAGCTATTTTCCATACATTCTCTTATATGGTTGCTGTTGCTTTTATAACAGCTAACACTAAGTACATAAAGTCGGTCGTACAAAGGTTCGATCGTAGATGCATAAAAAAGTAGAGTTTTACCTTTGAGAAGCCTGTGCATATACGAACTGTAAGATAGTTTACTATTAAGTGAACAATGTGTATAAATAAGAACTGCAATTATTATGATTTGTACCGCGATTATATGCAATGACGTTATAAAACGGTCTTCGCGGTCGTGAACGCAATTTAAGTATACGCAAAAGTTGGTTAGAGAAACGCACTGGTATAGCAGAAGTTACGGCATCGAATCTCGTTGCAGCCTGAAAATTTTTTTAGGCTTCTCTTTCGCGAAAAGAAATTTAGGCTTCAACGGGATTCGAACCCGTGACTTCTGTGATACCGGTGTAATGCTTCAAAAGAACGAACTTTTTACCATAACGTTGATAAGAACTGTGTGATGAGTTCCTTACACAGGGGTGGATCCAGAAATTTTGAAAAGGGGGACCCAACTTCAAATTTTAAGTACAACCCCTTTCCCCCAAATTCCCTGAAAGACAAAACTTTCCATGACCGCTTTAATTTCATGTCGTTATAAAGCATCTTGTTTACAAGCACTATAACTCACAACATTCAATTAACACTTCGCCTAAATTGGCTCCAAAGAACAATGGCTATAATGCATGGTACACAGTCTGTTCATTGAAATGGGTTGACAAAGGCGTCCGCCATGGCGCGAGAAGAACATAAAAGACAGTCCTGTCACCCGATACCCGATACCCGACTAGTTCAGTTAGTTGTTACTCAACCACCGGCCTCATTTCCGTTAGCAAGTAAATTAGACAGTCATGGGACTATTGATAACGGTTCAACCTGTTTCTTTTGAAATTCTTTTAATGTTTTACAGAATTTAAGAATGCTAGAATTTGCTACGCATGCAGGGTTTTTCAAGAGAAAAAATGTTAAACAGGAGGCAGCGAAAAAAAATTCATTGTTGCCAAAAAAGGGGGAGCCCGAACCCCTTGGGCCCCTTCCCTAAATCCGCCACTGTTACATGCTATTCATAAATAAGCTGTAGTTAAAGTGGTCAGCAGTGTTTTTGTTTGGTTACAGGACATGCAAGAAACACTTAAACAAGAGCTCGATTTTGAACAAGAAGGAAGAAATAGTGAAAGATGCTATAAAGAACTCAGACACCTCAAGTACGTGTATGTACCGAAAGTGTTCTGGGAATTAACTACAAAGGTTTGTCTTTGATCGTTTCTGCAGTAAAAATATCTTTTTAAGACAATAAGCATTTTTAAAGGCACTTTAAGTAATAGTACTTTACTTGAAATAATGCAGTCTTATCTTGAAATGAGACGTGTTGATAAGAAAGTAGTGCATTTGTGGCATTTTAGCCTGTTTGCTGGCGCCGGGTTGGGTGTATTTTTAAGGCGGAAAAATCACAGGGGACGGCGTCAGGGCCGCGCCATCTTGGATCACGTGGTCGAGCGGCATTGGGTCGAGTGATCTTTCTTCCCCTCTCCCCTTCCCCCCTTCTTTATTTTTCCCTCGCACCCAAAGCCGCTCGACCACGAAACCCAAAAGGGCGCGGTAACGCCGTACTCTGCGAGGTTTTCGCGCTAAAAATACAGCCAATTGCACTATTTTCCCAGTGGTTCCGTTTTAAGTCCTTCTTAGGTCAGAGGTTGTGTCGGTTTTAGCGAATCTTGAGTCCTTAGTGCGTTCCATAATGCCTGTTGGAATATATAATCCGACAAAACCAATTTTTTTTTGCATGTAGTATGCGGGAATACTGTGTTTGTGTTATGTTTTCTTTTCCCAGCTGATAAATATTTTGACAACGTTATATTTTTCAGCGGGTTTTGTCTGCCGAGTTAATTGACGGCTGCAATGTAGATGACGTTGAAAATATCAAGAAAAGGGGATTAACCGTTGCCGATGTAAGTCTCTGTTCAGTCATGCTTGTTTTATTTTTGGGACCTTTAGCAACGAGGGCGCCAACGCCGACAGCGGCGGCAGAAAACAACAGCGAACACGTTAGCTGCACGTGCTGGTCACCTGCACGCCGTCGTCTTCCAAATTTCGACGCCAAAAGCTTAATTTTAGAGTTCTTACGACTACGGGAACGGTACACAGACAATTTTTTCAATCTTCTTTTACTTTACTTTACTCAGTCTTCTTTTACTTTAGTACTTTAATCTGTTTCTGTTCACAAAGCGTCACTAGGACAAAACGGAGTGCAAACAAGCCAGACGTGGTTGAAAAGAGAAAGCAAAAATATTTTTTTTTGTAAGCGGTTGTCGTCGAAATTTCCAAGAGACACAATACGATGCACAAAGGTCCATTATTTCTGCGTTTTTGTAACGTTGTTGGCAACAGATGATTTTTCCTTTCATATTTTTCCGGTAAAAAATTTAAAGATATCCTGCCTCAGGTAAAAAAACGGTTGAGATATGATACTTGTCCATTTCCGCAGTCTTTGAAATGTTTTTCGATTTCATTTCCTCAAAGATAAAGCAAATAACGCGATATTTTTTGTCAAAATAACCTTCTCCTGTATCACTATTATTCGGTGTTTTCTTTGTTTTACCTAATTTAGACCACGTGACT
Source organism: Hydrozoanthus tunicans (assembly GCA_026413305.1). Lineage (NCBI taxonomy): Eukaryota > Metazoa > Cnidaria > Anthozoa > Zoantharia > Hydrozoanthidae > Hydrozoanthus > Hydrozoanthus tunicans. The sequence goes on along the minus strand of JAOBAT010078929.1, from coordinate 8,774 downwards.
GATCAACCAAAGGCCTATTATTTACGTCGTGATGGTGACAATCTTTATTGAGGATACTTTTTCACAGCAATATGGTTTTCAAAAAGGACCGTCTTACATTATATCATGCTTCAAATCCAGAAATGGATTAAAGGACGATTCTAACTTTTTGATAAAGATTTATGGCATTCTAAAGTTACCGTGACCATGATTATACCATGGTTCGTTATAACAGATGGATTATAAGATGATTCTAACCTTTCATAAGGGATTTATGACACTCAGGCTAAAATTACCGTGTCGATGATTATATTATGATTCGTGTTAACAGGTAGATTATAAGATGATTCTTTCAATCGAGAATTATCTTATTCCAAAGTTACCGTGTCTACTATTATATCATGGTTCGTGTTACAAACAGATGGATTATAAGATTATTCTAACCTTTCTATGCAGATATATGACATTCTAACGTAACCGCTTCATACTATTATGGTTCGTATTCACAGGTGGATTATAAGATGATTCTAACCTTTCCATCGAGATTTAAGACCTTCTAAAGTTACTGTGTCTAATATCATATCATGTCTCTTGTTAACAGATGGATTATAAGATGATTCTGGTCTTTTTATGCAGATTTATGACACTCTAAAGTTACCGTTTCTTATATTGTACCATGGTTCGTGTTCATAGTTGGATTCTGAGATGATTTTAAATTTTATATATATAAATAACCTTCTAAAGTTAATGCGTCTAATATTTTATCATGGTTCCTGTTGACAGGTGGATTATAAGATGATTAAAGCTTTTGGTGATCAAATCTTTTGCAGTGGTTTTCTGCACGGCGATCCTCACGCCGCTAATGGTGAGTCGACTAGTAGCAACAACAACAGCAAAAAGGTTGGCTTACTGCAGGAGTTTCGGTTGAGTGTTGTAAAAAATGTGTTTTTTTATTTTTTTATTTTGCTGTTTGATTGGTTCATTTACTGTAAGCGGAAACAAACCTGTTGTTTTTAGCCCACCGCGTATCGAAACAACGATTGCAACTGCGTCACGTCCAGCGGCGTCTTAGCGCGTTCTGTCTATCGAAAGAGCGTTGCGTGTGATTGGTTGAATTTATTGACATAGAGGAAAAGGTCAAAACAACGGTACTTCCTAGGAACCCAATTTAGGGGGTGGGGTATTATGTGCCGCCACCCACCACCTTTTTTCAAAAATGCTGAATTTCAGGAGCAAATATCTTGTTCAATAAAATAGATATTGATAAAGTGCTTGCACCAACGCCTTCTTTTCTGGAGAGAGGAGTCCATAATACAATAAAAACTAATACCCCTAAATCAGTTTTCGAGAAATTGAGCTCTGAAAAAGTGGAGAGGGGTGGGGTAGGGGGTATGTGCTACCCATCACCTCCCCCGACAAAATTGGGTTCCTTAGAAATACCATTGTTTTGATTTGTATTCCTAACGCATTTCGGTGGTTCAATCTTTGTCTTTGCTTTGCATTTTTCTGCACTTTAAAGGAAAAACATTTTAATGTAACGAACCCACCCTGAATCAGGAAATAGCCAAACATTCCAAATGCTGTGCGACTCCCCGCTCATGTCAACGGCGTGTAGGGCAGGAAGGGCACAGGTCACCCAAGCTCTCAGTTCGATGGAGCGACGAAAATTATCAGACTTTGTATGCATGTAATGGGATTTTACGTAGACTACCATGGACGTATATAGCAGAAATAAGAATTTAAAGAACAATGTTGCTGTAGTTATTTGTAGAGTATCTTTTTTGCCGTTTCCAGCTATATTAAACGATCTTACACGTAAACAACTGGGTGAGAGCTTGGTAAACCTCTGGGAAGGGGTTACTTACCCTGGAAGGAAAATTTGACACAACTATTTCATCAGATGCTTTGCACGTGAAAAACGATCCCCCGTCTATTCTTTTCTATTTTTTTTTCCGTTTATGCCTTCTGATGTTTTTGCAATGTTATTTAAACCTGGAAACTTTGAAAACTTGTACATTTACGTGGCCAGTTGTTGTAACTAAAGATGAAACTTTCACTTAAGAAATGGCTACAACCCAGGCAAGAGATGGCGACTTGTAGATTTACCCATGATTCTTAGCGTACTACCGTCTAGAACACGCAAGAGAAGGCGACTTGTAGATTTACCCATGATTCTTTGCGCATAAATGTCTAAAAATGCCCATAAAAACGCATAAAGAAGAACTGCATACCTCAAATTCTACTCACGCAGTGTTGTTACTACAAGGAAGAGTTTTACCAGTTGTCACCTCCCCCGTGTGTCTTTTAGCAGTGTACGGTTCGCAAGGCATTCTGGTAAAATATAGAGCCGCCATCTTTTTCAGAATTGTCAATTTATTTGTTCCTGTTAACTTTGCTCCGACTCCTTTTGTAGTTCTCGTCAAGAAAGGCAGCGATGGCGCGGCACAGATAGTCATAATTGATCACGGACTGTATGAAAATCTAGCTCACAAGTAAGTCGCTCTAATAACCCTTTGAATTTTTAGTAAGTTCTCCTAACCAGAACCCTACTTAATTTGTAACCAGTTTTGAAGAACTTTGCTTTTCTTCATCCAGAAAAAAGCCGCTTTAACAAAAGTTCAATTTTTACGGTAACTAACGACAAAGCGCATGCGCTTCAAGATTAGTTTTGCTGCGAACGAACTTGTGTGACTATGTGACTTTTTACCTTCGTGAAGTAAATGAATAAGGTAAAATCTGCTATAATTTGAACAAAATGTCGGTATAACTGCAATTTTCTTTTCCTCGTTTGTTATCATACAGGGACCGATTGAGCTTGTGTAATTTGTGGAAATCTATTGTACTGAATGATCAAGAGAAGATTAGATGCCACAGCAAAGAACTTGGAGTCGATGGTGGGCAAATTTGAACTTACTGATGAAAAAGTTTAACTCTTTCAGTCTTAGTTGCATTGTTAAACTCCCAGCTAGCTAGAGTCTCTGTCTAATCTATAGTTCACTGTTATGGGCGAGTTAAGTTCTGCTAATGTCATTTTTTACATTCTGCTTCATTTTTCTTTCTCCGATCTCAAAGCCGGAGAAAAAAACAAAGATAAACAAGATCTGTTTTAAAAACTTGTGATAGCTTATCAAACCGAACTTTTGGTTCTAAAAGTATAGTTTTAGAGAAGAAATCACTGCTCAAAAAATGAAAACTACATCATGGAAAGATTACTCTAATATTTTAAGAGAAAGTTTTTTTTGCAGAAACATTTCATTATTCAGAAGCTATGTTTCTGTAGCTGAATTAAAAAGAAGAGTGCGTTTACTAATGAGGCAAAAAAAGTAAACCAAAAGCTCGCCTGTACTTTCAGATTGGGAAAACTTTTGTCAAATTCTTCTCCAACGGCCGTTCGCTTGGCAGAGTAAAGGTTCTCTGTTCGCAACTAAAGTGACTGAGCAGGATTTCAAGATCATGACGCAACTGGCGCAGCGCCATTTTGACAGAGTCATTGTCATTCTCAAGAGTTTACCACGAACGATGCTGTTGGTGTTCAGGTTTGTAATAATGATAATGATAATAATAATAATAATAATAATAATAATATTAATAAAAATAATAATAATAATAATAACTTCATTATCGTGTCAGTCGTTCTAGCTTACCTGCAGATGGTAAACTAATTGGGGACACCTAACTGCTAGATAAAATAGATAACTTTAAAAAACGGTAAAATTTTTATGATTCGAAAAAACAAACTATTTAATCTATGCCCTAGCCCCGCGAATGACTAAAAATTATTGGAAAAAAAAGTATAAATATTCGAAGATTTTCCCTAACTTTCTTTCCTAGTCCTGTGAATTATTAAGTAATAACTAGATATATTATAAAAGAAAAAAATGTCCAAAGATTTCCCTTATCTCTCTCCCCTAGCCCTGCGAATTATTAAGTAATAATTAGATATATTTTAAAGAAAAACCCCTCCTAGAATTCCCCTATCCCCCCAGATAAAAAATGATAAAATTGATACAAATTGGTGAAAATTGATAGAAACTCCTGTCATTAAACAGTTTCAGCTGCTACATTATATTGAAAACCCAAGAATTACGATAGGATTAGGAAGAATTGCGGGCTTGAAATTATTTGGGGGGTGCACGTGTTGAGCGCCATGTAAAAAAGGTTTTCATACAGTTTGCTTCTCTTTTCCAGGAATTTAAACACGATCCGTGCTATTAACATAGAGCTAGGGGAGCCTGTGGACAGATTTGTCATCATGGCCAAATGGTGAGGGAAACAGTATACTGATGGTGTTGTAAACAATGCAAAATAGATCTCAATATTATAGTCATAATTCCTCCTGATAGAAATATATGTTAACATAAGTAAAATGCGTTTAACTCTGAAGATGATCGCAAAGATCGGAAACGTTTTAAAGAATACTTAAACCATTTTAACTTTGTTTTAAATGAGATATAAAGATGGTACTTCCTTTCAGCTAAAGAGACGTGTTTACGTCGGAGTTTTATTTGTGAGAAGGTTGAATCTTGCATTGGAACAGGATAAACAACGTGTTTTGTACGCAGCTCTTTCAAACATATCGCAGCTCATTCAAACATACAACGTGGCTGATCGTGTTTGACTCATTCCTTAAACAGAGCTCGAACTTACCACCTATAGGTGGTAACTGCTACCAAATAATGAACGCTGGCTACCAGATCTTTATAATTTGTAGCTAACTTGCTACTACAAGACTATGTAGTACCTTTGCAGTTGATTAACTAAAGCCGTGGCTACACGATGCAACATTGCATGCAACGTTGCGCTCAATTGAAACCCTTCGTGTAGCCACACGGTGAAACCATTGCATGCAATGTTGCAGGAGTAGGATCGGTTTCTACTTCGCGCAACAGTTTTACTTCGCGTGCAACAATTGCAAAGATGGCTACAGGGTGCAGTTCTCCCATTACTTGCGGAACGTTGCATGCAATGCTGCTCCGTGTAGCCGAGGCCTAAGAGTCAATGCATGTTTCTAGTCAAATGGCAAACAATGTGATGAGAAAATGAAGCTTTTCTATTTTCTTTGACGCGCACACAGACGCAGTCGTAGTACGGATATTTTTTTTACGTATTTTTGACTGTTGAAACTTGCGCTCAGTTTACCAAATTTTTGTCTCTGGCGGCCATCTTGCTACTTGCCCTTTTGTGGTCAATCAGAGGCCCAAAAAGCCGCTACAAACATAGATGCATTTTCGTGGTATACACTCTACTTTTCTCTCCCGCAAAGTAATTGGTTTTTGTGGTCGTCAGAGCATAGAATGATGATCATAACATATGATACATAGAGGACATTATACGGTGGGGCAAAATATGAAATTGGTCTTCGAGTAAAAAAGATTTAATGAGTGAGCGCGCGAACGAGTGAAAAATTTTCCACGAGGAGACAAATTTCAGATGTTCGCGTCGACGAGTAATTTTCTTTTTACTAAAGAGATTTCGTGGTTTTTGTGCCGAAATTAACGGGAAAACAAAAAAATGACGTCAGCGAAATCTTCACTAGTGAGGATATGGAAATTATGTTACTCATATACCGGATGTAGTCTCGTATGAAATCTACGGGTGTCGTGTTATAAAGGAAAACACTCCTATCCATATAATTAACCATATCCTATCAAATCATATCATATCATATCTTGTTTGCGGCTCCCTTTTTTCTCTAAGCATTCCTTTCATAAACTAAAAACCTCACAAGTGTTTTTATCACTGAACAGAGCGCGCGCGTTCGTTTTATATTTCTGTGATGTCATATCACAACATGTTCATGTCAGGTCGTATAACGGTTTCTGTTTTATTTTATCATTTTGTTTTTTCCTTTAGCGTTTATTCAGATTTTATTATTTTTGACTACCTGACGTGAAATACCTTATTATTTGCCTAATCTCACTGACTCCTCAATCTTCTTGTATTTGTTCTAGCGCAATCGCAGGCACACTCCAGCAAGACATTAACAACGCAAACTTGTGGTCCCGTGTGAAGACGTGTTACCATAGCTTTATTCTTGATGTTAGAATACGGTATGTTACAAGCACTCTACAGTATAGAAATAAGTTTGCTTGCCCGCACTTTCTGGTATAGTCGATCGCAAAATACTTGTTCTGAAAGGTGCGGCTGGGCTCGCGCGGGCACTTTTTCCAAGACTAAAATTCCGAAATACTAACGTTTCAGACAACCGGGGCAGAAGACCCAATCGGTTCTCTTTCTTAGCTTTTGAATCCAGTATGTTACGTTTTATCTTACAACCAACTATATTGCTTTACTGTTTGGCCGAAAAGTTTAAGAAACGATCCGAGTAATAGTAATAGTATTATTATTATTATTTTTATTATTATTATTATCATTATTATTATTATTATTATATTATTATTATAGTAAGAATTAGGCAGGTTAGCGGCCGTCGAAGGAGAAAGGTGCTAATTGCGATAGTGATCTAATTAGTTAAACTAAAAATGAGCCATATCTTCATCAGTAAGAGAATGTATTTCTCACAAGCTATAACTCACAAGCCTTTCTAGTTGAAACATTTCTGTCCATTTGGTGATTATTGAAAGAAAGGTTTTCTTTTCGTTTGTTTTGGAGTTCTATGACTGTCTAAATTGTTTTAGCACAAAAGATGCATTGCTTTTAATAGAGTTTCAATCTGTTTTACTTTAAAACTTTGTTAAAAACAAGTTGATTTATTCAAAGTACAAAAATTTAAACGTCCTTGTATGGGAAAAGCGAAAAGCCGCAGAACAATGGAAGGTTGCCTAGTTCTTACACGGACCATTACTTAAATGAAAAGGACCAAAAGCGCGTGCACTGAATTTTTCGCGCGTATTGACACATTTTTCCCGCCACAACTCGCGTTCCCGCCTTCGGCCAGAAACTAGTCTGGCTTGACCAAATCCATGAATAACCTCTGCTCTGAAACATTGCAGTGGTATAAAAGTTAAAAGGCAAAAGTTTAAAGTGTATATGACAAAAGAAGTTGTTATCTCAGTTGAGAAACCTTGCTAAATGAGGAATAACGGTGAAAAAATGTAACCGCTCTCCCCAATCGCCTTAAACATGCTGTGCAATGTAATGCTTAGTTTTGCCAAAGGAAAATTGTACCTTCGACCTTTCGAAGGTACGGAAAAGTGGTTTCAAATAGCGTTTGCTTACTAAATTTTTTTATTAAAACCTGGGGGAAGAGAATAGAGACTCCAGATTCAATTAAGATAAAGTGGAACAGTGTGGGTGAATTTAGAACTTTTCTTCTTTTTTTCTTTTGTAAGTTCCATTTTGCTCAATGTGTTTCGGTTCGGAAATGGAACTGAAGATATTGACGATTCTTTTTTCGACGCGTGACAGAATTGAGTATATAGAAGAAAAAGACAACAAGCCATCGATCTTACCTAACATGTGATTTCTGTGAATGTGACGATCTACGAGAAAACTTATTTAAAACGTTCAATCACTACATGTACTATTTTTAAACCTGTCATCCCTTTTTAAAGAAATTCAAACTTTCGCTTTTTTTAAACCTAGATTCTTCATAATGTTACCAAGACAATGCTTTGTTTATATATTTTTGCATCAGAGAAAGATTAACTCTTTTTATACAAAGCATGTCTTTTTTGTTTGTTTTGAAATTGCCTCGTATATACATCTGTACTTTTTTTAATTGCTTTGATAATACTGGAAGTTCATGTCAATTGTTGTTGTTGTCTTTATGACCCAACCGCAGTTTGATGGTTTGCAGGTGCATGAGCATTCGAGCGTGGGCGTTTGAGAGCTTTCTTAGGCTTTTACAATACCTGGGCAGGGCACCGAAGGACATGGAAAAAATCACTTCAAAAATGAAAACACTGGAAGATTTAGACGCTATGGACAGCAGTCAATACCTCACGACCAAATAGAAGAACGGAAGTGGGCAAAGCGAAAACAAATAAAGTTATAGCTACTTTGGTATCAAAGCTGATTGGAAGCCGACGAATGATACTAGAATGATATATACTAGGCATCGCAAAACCTGTTTTCAGAGTTGAACTGATCTCCCTTGCCTTACCAATCAGATACCTGATACACATTTTGTTGTTCATTTACGCAAAATGTACACTCATTTACGTCAACAGTTGGAACTATACGGTGAATCAACGTTCATTAGTACTTCCACGAACTTCATTAACGCGAACGAACTTTAAAGTCCCTATCAAGATTATTTTTTAAGTTCCAGATGAAAAGTAGAACCCTTTAATTATAGTAATTTTTGAAAATAAAACCTTTTCTCGCCGTTCCTGTTACATTTTTTAGACTTGAAGCTTGCAATGATGACGTAGCAGGAGGCATATGACGTAGCATGAGGCCTAAAGCAGAGACAATCTTTTTATCTCAAAAAATTCAATTCAGGCTACAACAGTCACACTGTCATAACTTAATCAATGAACTATTCCCTTGAAATTATTTGAAATAAAAACTTCATCATATTTTTTAACAGAATTGAAAATTTTCCAAAAAACCCACATAACTCACTGCTGCCATGTCACAGGTTACCAGTCTCCGGTAACCTGTGACAGTCAAAATTTACATTCCAATCTTTTTTGATTAAAAAGCATACTTAGACGTGGAAATTTTCTTTGGTTATTGGAATTTTGGGTTCAATTGCACCTTTATCCTATCGTACGCACGAAGCAACTAATAAACGTTTATTTGTTGTATACATCCTACTTTTTTGACCCTTCTCCTAGTATTCCTACTTTTGTCTTGAAATTCCTACTTTTTCCTACTTTTTATATGCC
>JAOBAT010078918.1:0-19891 GCA_026413305.1 Hydrozoanthus tunicans | reverse complement strand
GCGATTAGCTCGCTAGATATTATTATTATTATTATTATTATTATTATTATTATTATTATTATTATTATTATTATTATACTATTATTATTGCAGCCAAAAATATTTTTTATATAGTACTTTAAGATGTTCAAACTACCTGAGACTGAGCAAGTTTACAAAAATACCAAAAACAAATACCTAACTGTTGGACAAGTTCTCATTCCTCTTTAGAAAATGGCTTGTTTGGTATGTGTCATGTACAGAGAATAACTGACTGGGCCTGTGAGGGGTAAAGAAAGAAAAACTCATAAATAAATACTAACCACTTGTTTCCTTTTGCTTTGGTGGCCCAGTCCATCCATGGTAATTGGGAGCTGCTGTACTAGACTCTGGAGTTAATTCAGTGTCATAACTTGATATATTGTCTGTTCTATAAATGTCCTCATCTTCTTCTTCAAATGCTCCAATGCCAAATGCCTACAAAACACAAATTATGAAGTCAATAAGTTCTACTACAACCAGTCAGACCACTTCAATGCAGACTTAAACAGGGCATTATAGCAGTTTGCTTCCATCAATTCAGCTATTCAAGTGAACTGACTGTGTTGGCTCTTCTCCTTATCTGCAAACACTTAAATCCAAGGTTAGATGACTTGATTTATACTCTCTGGTTTAATTTATTTTTTCAACCAGTTTAAAGTTTTTAAACTGAGTACAAATTGACAAAGTCAGTACTAATTTTTGTACTAGTTCAAATCTGAATATAGTGTTAGCCACATTTAAGGAAGTCTGGAATAAAATAACTAGTTAGAATAATAACAAATATGGGTAAAATTTATGATTACAATCCTTTGTGATTAAGTGGAAAGAGTGGAGATTTACACAGCAAAAGATCAGAGGTTTAAGTTACATTAAGGTCTCTGGAATAAATCAATTAAACATTTGTGCATTTTAGGGTAATGAGGAGGGGTATAGTAAGGGTAGAGGGTGGAGAGTAATTGATTTTTAGGAAAGGGGAGGGAATAAGGGAAGCTGGGCCAGAACATTTTCTCAAATTTTTCTGTGTTATTCTTTTCACCCCCCCAAAAAATACCAAAAATAAATGTCTGGTTTTAGAAAAATACACTGGTGTGAAAACAACAGGTTGTGGTTGAACTCCATATGTTTATATCTTAGAAAAATTATTGTCATGGACAACGCCTCAGGTTTTAAAACTCTCTTCTTACTGTACACCCTTTTGGATCTAAAAAAATAGCTTACCTGTCCTTTAATGCCAGACACCTTGCCAAAATAATTCCTTGTGACTTTGGTTTCTGCATTGTCTTTTCTCACATTCTGCATCAAAGCTAAACTGACATCAATACCTTGATACCCCAAGCCGTGGCAGTCATCTTTTGGAGTGAACATAAATTCTTCAACATCTTTAGGAGCAAACAAAATCCCTGAGGCATACACATCATCGTCATCATCATCTTTGTTTGTTTGTGTTGGATGAGCAGCACAACCATAGACCTAAATAGTACATACTTATTAAGCATAATAAATTCGCAGTCAATCAATAGAGAAAGAATCTATAGCTTAGACAACAAATAAACAAAGCTTTTGTAAATCTAGAATCCAAGATGGCAGCCATTTTTATGGCATGAGATGATGGAATTTAAATCAAAGTTGTTCTGAACTTTTATAGCATGCATTCTAACCAGAAACCTCAGCTAGAAATATATTGATAAATAATGGAATAAAAGCAGTTTGGGGATAACTCCCATACCAGGGCAAGCTTCATTGTAGGCATACAGTTTAACAATGCAATAGTAACAGGTATAGTAGTAAATAATCAGGTTTCAGAACATAAATATAAAAGTATGCCTTAAAACAGAAAGTTAATCACAATTTGTTACATTATACATAATTATACTGAAACAAAAGACTGATTTTGGAAAGGGAATGTCTTCAATTGCCAAAGGGAATAAGGATGTTTTTTTTCCTATATGGTATTGATTTTGGCAGTTTTTGTTTGCTGTTCAAAACTAAATCCCATCTTTGGCTCACGATTTTGGGGTGGGGGTATGGGGGGTAGGGGAGAAGGTTGGATCCGGGTTTACTTTGACTGGTACATAACTTATAAATAACCATTAACTGAACATACTTTTTTTCTTGCTCGTCTGACCCTTGGTCCGACCCCTTGCCCTTCTCTCCAGCCCATCTCTTTGAGTAACTTAACTCCAACTGTGAATTTAGCGGGTACAACGAGATCCTGAAGGGGAGGCACACCTGGAATTACTTTTCTCTCATTCTCGGCACCACTACTTGGTTCTTCCCAGGCAAGATGTCGCCGCTTCCGTTCTTGCGGGGCAGTCAGGAAATCGCCTGTAGTAGCGATCTTTTTAGGAGCAATTCCAAATTCACCAAAATCTTCGTCGTCCATGAAATCTTCTGGCTTTTGTCGTACTTGCTCGTATTTTTTGGAGCGAGAAGACAGAAAGGTTGATGGCGTCCATCCCTCTTTCGTCCCAACAGTGTTGAAATACCCAGCTGAAAACCCGCCTGAGAAAGCTCCATGGAACCTCCTTCTACCTTGAGAATCTGTAACAATCTGCTCATGAACTGGAACCGGCTTCTTTCGAGGTGCATCTTCCTCGTAAATTTCTACTGGCGTGCCAAAAGTTACAAAACTATCATCGTCGTCTTCTGAATCGTCCGCCATCTTGAAGAATTTAGTCTAGTCGGAGGGAGCCTGGAGTCGAAATGTTTTAATAATTCGCAATGCATTGTGGACCATATCAACAGCAAACATAACAACAAAATCAAGATGGCGCATACACAGTGGGTTTTGTAACTTTTCGTTAAATCCAATAGATAGAACCACTAGAATACAATAAAAGGTAAGACTTTGTTAAAAATCCTTTGTATCAGAGCTAAACGTACATATCTCTATTAAACGATAAACTAATTCTTCACTCATTTGCGAGCTTTGACATATGCATGTTATCATAACCATTACGACAAATTAAATTTAAAGATTGTATTTATGACTTACAGACGTACCACATTATCACAGGAGTTTTACTTCTTCCCGAAACTTTCATGTACTAAAACCAAGATTATGCTACCATTTCATTTGAACTGGATGCGTTGAGAATTGTAGATTAAACTAACGTTGAATTTTTCGTTATTGTAATACTCTAGACAGACGTACGATGTTGTCAAGTTTGGATGCATTGCACGTGAATGCAGTGCTCGAGGACTGCGTTGACCAGTTGGAGGTTCTTGGTCATATCATGCCATCAACGTTAGAGGGAAGGCCGGATGCTAGCAAAGTACAGTTTCATTGATTTTTTAGCTTTACAGATAGTCGTAATGATATATGTTTTTACCCCTGGGCTGGGCTCTTGGTTGGTTTTTGTAAGATTGATTATGTTGTGTTTTTTTCTAGATAATTGACGATGAGTTGGGGGAAATTCTTTCAGGACAACGAGAGTTGGAATTAAAATATGAAGCTGTAAGTTTGTCAATTTTGTTTAACATTTATAACTGAATTTTAGTTACTATTGCTAACTAGACGTTTAATAAGCTTGTTTTACATATACCCTGGTACTCAACAACTTTAATTGAGTTTTCCCTGGGCACTTTTATCACATCATCATATAAGTCTCAAGTTTGGTATTATTCATTTTGCATTTTATAGTTCAACTTCTGCTACAGACTATGATGACATGCAATGTTAGCTTGCTAAAGGTTTGTTTCATTTGAGCTTAAGTAAACTGGCATTGCTTGATGATGCTACAGTCCGACTTCTATCAAGCAACCACCTAGTGAATACCCTCCACTAAGCAACCACTTTCAAAAGTCCTGATTTTTTTGTGTGTCAGTATTAAACCTGCTCTATTTGTTACCAATAAAGGTTGGACTGTATTGAAATTTAATTGAGAACAGAAAATGTTCCATATTTCCCCTAGCATGAAAGGACAGATAATTGCATATAAATTATACTAAGTTCTTGGAACAGTAATTTGTTCCTTAGTTTGCACTTCATCAATTATCAGTAAGTTATAGTAATGAAAAATTATTTTTATCTTACAGTTAATAAATCAGAGGGAAGGATTACGAGCCCAGAATGTCAATCAGTCTCAGCTGTTTGAAAATGACTTGAAAGTTGCCTCAGTTGCTAAGTCATTGCGAGAAAGTACACAAGGTATATGACTCAGACTACGGTCTAAACAAGCTAAGCTAGTTCCTTTCTTGCGTCTAAGTGGCTCATAGGGTTGGCGCTTATCTCAGGTTTCTGTAGTGTTAAGCGGATGAGAGTCTTTGACTCCCCCTGGACAGGACACTAATCTATCGCAGGTTAGCTCCCAGTAGAACTGGTATTCATTTATACAGCTGAGTTGACTGGAACAGAGTCAGGTAAACTTTCTTGTTCAAGGAAGCAACACAGTGGTCTGACCAGGGCTCCAACTCGCAACCCTAGGATTAGGAGTCAAACATACAAACTGCTCAGCCACTGCACTGCCCACATATTATAAACAAAGCAAACTTCAACAAAAAATGGTATCCAGAAATGGAAAGAGCAGCTCAACTGATGTAAAATGGCATTTTTCAGTTTGGTTACTTGCTCAGTTCCGAACAAATTATTTTGTCACAGCTAATTGCTTAACCCTTTAACCCCTAAGGCTTCAATTGGTCAACATCTAAATTCTCCTTACATTAACTATAGAAAACAAGCTGATTAGTGTTGAGAATATAAAATTTGATCATCTACAAAAGACTTGGAAGATGAATTTTCAAATTCTCCCAAACTACTCATAGAAATATTAAGGACTTCAGTTATGAGAATTTACAAGCTAATCATTTGGCACTCTTAGAGGTTAAAGGGGTTATGGTCATGTGAGCTCTAACTGCATGCAAAAGACCTATTAGTAACATAATTAAGTTCATCATTACAAACAACAGAGCTGACCCAGGTTTCTTGAATAACAGTTAAATCCATAAACAAGTAGTTAGTTTGTTATACATAAAGACATTTAGTAGTAGTCTCTAACAAGACAAAACCTCAGATGATGCTCTCTTTGTTTAACAGGGCTAAACCGAAGTTTTCGACATAATCCATTGACAAGTGACAACATGACAAAGATCCAAGCGGATAGGTACCAAATTTATTTACTAATTACTATGAACTAAATGAGCCCTCTCAGCTTCAAACCAGACAAATGTTCAGTTGAACAATTTGTCACAAACATGAGTATGTACTTTTTATATAATCAGTTACGGAAAATCTTCAGTATGTTTCACAATTGTTCCAAGAGCATGCGATCATAAAAAGGCCAAAGCCTGGGGCGGTACTTTGGGGTCAACAGGGTAAGGATGACCATCAGAAAAGTCCCCCAAATACCCTAAAAAATACCTAGGGATAAAAATCTTCTACCCTAAAAAATGCCTTTAAGTTTTAAGATTACCCTAAAAAATACAAATTGAAAGCCAAAATTTTCCCCCGGGTAGTTCGGTCGGTGCTAAGTCCCCTCGTGTTGTTCTGAACATGATATGTAGTAAATAATGCATAGTAGAACGTTCGCCAAAGGACATTTTTTAAACTTCTTATCAGTATGCTTGTTTGCTAAAGCACGGGACTGCAAGCAGTCCATTAGCTTTGTGTTTTAAACCCTAAAAAATACCAGGCTCTTGGTTTAACACCGGATTTCTATTTACAACCCCTAAAAAGTACTGGGATGGCAGTTTTAACCCCTAAAAATACAACAGTCATACCTACCATCCCAATATAGGGAGTACCCCCCGGGGGTCAAAGAGGCATGCATGTGCATAGTGCCAAGTTAATTATGAATCATCTCATATCCAACAAGTGCAAACAAATAGTGACCAGTATAACTGTGAAACACAAAAATTTATTGATAACATTGCTGTTTGGTGAAAATATTATGTCAATACCAGGTTTTTATACTTTTGCATACTCAGTTGATTGTTTTTAGTGTCTAGTAAATGACCAGTAAATCTACATTGCAGGAAATTTCTCCAGGATGTGATGGAGGAGACTCTGGCCGAGATTCAATCCAACAAATCATTTGATGCTTTGGTTAGAGCTGTGAGTGCAGAGAAGGAAAAAAAAGCTGGCCTTCAGCACACCATTTTGAAGTATGTTGACTTTGGTTCATTTGAACTTCCTTGCTCACCTTTTCTCATAGTTTCCTGCCAGGTCTTTCAAAATTATGATCATCTTATTACTAGCTAATTTTCTTAAAATGTCTACCTCTGAATTTGCTCAAAGACTGAACATTTTTTGTAAAATGAGGGACTGCGGATTATCACTATTTGAGACAAGGCAGATCATAATGACTACTGGAGCCACTGCGGATGGTAACCACTAAAGTAGAATCACTGCAGACAATAAATCACTAGTGGAGTCCTTGCAGATTTAATCACTAGTCAAGCCAATGCAGATGGTTATCATAAGTGGAACCATGCACTCCAGATGATAATCACTACTGGGTCTCTGCAAATGGTAATCACTACTGGAATAACTGCAGATGGTTATTATTCGTGGAATCACTGAAGATAGTAATCAGTACTGGAACCACTGCAGATGGAAATCACTATTGGAATCATTGCAGATTGGTATCACTACTGGAATAACTGCAGATGGTAATTATAACTGAAACCACTGCAGATGGTAATCACTACTTGAATCACTGCAGGTGGTAATCATTATTGGAACCACTGCAGATGGTAATCACTACTGGATCCACTGCAGATGGTAATCATTTGTTGAACCACTGCAGATGGTAACCTCTATTGGAATCGCTGCAGATGATAATCACTACTGGAACCACTGCAGATTGTAACCTCTATTGTAATCACTGCAGATGGAAATCACTCTTGGAATCATTGCAGATTGTTATCACTACTGGAATAACTGCTGATTGGAATTGCTAGTGGAATCACTGCAAATGGTAATCACTTGTTGAACCCCAACATATGATAACCTCAATTGGAATCACTGCAGATGGTAACCTCTATTGGAATCACTGCAGATGGTAATCACTACTGGAACCACTGCAGATGGCAGCTGGACACTAGTGAAATAACTGGAGATGGTAATTGCGACTGGAACTTCGGCAGATAGTAACCACTAGTGGAATCATTGCAGATGGTGTTCACTAATGGAACTTAGGAAGCTGTTAATCACTAGTGGAACTGCGCTGCAGTTGGTAATCTCTAGTGGAATCCATGCAGATGGTAATCACAGTTGGAATCACTGCAGATGGCAATCACCAGTGGATTTATTGCAGATGGTAATCATAAGTTTAGAAACAGAACATTGTAATCACTAGTGAAACAACTAGAGCTGGTAATTGCAACTGAAACCACTGCATATAGTAACCACTAGTGGAATCACTGAAGATGGTATTCACTAGTAGAGCCAGGGAAGATTGTAATCACTATTGGAACCACTAGGGATGATAACCACTACTAGAACCACTGCAGACAGTAATTATAAGTGGAATCACTGCAGATAATAATCTCTGTGGAGTCACAGAAGATGGTAAATCACTAGTGGTATCACTGGAGATGTTAGTCACCTGTGGAACCATTGCAGATGGTAATAACTTGTGGAATCACTGCAGAGGGCAATCACTTGTGGAATCATTGCTGTTAGTACTCACTAGTGGAATCACTGCAGATGGTAATCAATTGTGGAATTATTGCAGATGGTAACCATTCATGAAACAACTGCAGATGGCAATTTCTATCGAAACCACTGCAAATTATCAAAGAAAGTGTAATTAACTGAAGCACAAACTGTAGGACACCTAGAAGATTTAGGGTTGCTCTTTTATGAGTGGTTTGCATATGTGTGTATTCTTTATGGCAAGAATGCATGAGCGATTTAGTCAAACACTGATTGGGTTTGATTTCAGGGAAGAAGAGAGTCGCAAATTAGTAAAATCCCTACAACGTCGCCTTGTGGAAGTAAAAAAAGAGAAAGAAAGTGAGATTCAGGTGAGAGTTCTTTAATTGAAGCATGGCATTATTTATAAGATCTATGAGTAACTTATGAAAATGTTGCTTTAATAAACATAATCCCTCTTCCCTTCACAATGACTAATTCATTGTATGTTTAAGCTAAATCCTTTTTGAGTAAGTAAATATGTTAAGCAGATGAGAGTCTTTGACTTTAAAAAAAGACTTATCCTGCACTAGACACCAATCCATGGCAGGGTAGCCACAAGCAGATGCTGTTACTCATTTGTCGACCGAAACAAGTTGGGAAAGTTTCTTGCTCAAGGACACAATACCGTGATCTGGCCAGGGCTCAAACTCAAACTTTTTTGACAATAACCAATTCATTGGTTGTAGATATATGAATAAAAACATCATTTGAGTGCACTTTTAGTGAATTTCTGCAGTGTTTCTATGTTTGTATAGTTATACATTAGTTTGACAAAACACAAAATAGTTTAACATAAAGTTTGCACCATTATCCAATCTATACCTTGTGCTGTTCACAAATATTTTATAAAAAATGACAAATAGAAAAGGTATATCCTTCTTTATTAAGAAATATTCTTAAATTGTTACAGCAAAGAAATGAAAAGATTGCCCACTTGAAAGATCAGCTCCAAGAAATGAAAGCGAAAACTGGCATGGAAGGAAAATACATTAAGAAAGATGCAGAAGTGAGAGTAAACTGTACACAAAAACGCTGTGCCCAAACTGAGAACGAAATGAAAGAAGAGCTTGAGGTTTGTGATGAAATTTATTCATTGAAAAAGTAATACATATTACTCCTACTCAGTAATTACTAATAGACTGAATTGCCAAGGATGCAAAAACCATACAAATGCGCATTTTACACATTAAACAAGGGAGATGGGCACATACACGATCATTGCTGCTGCTATATGGCCCTTGCCGTCCTCGGAGCATTGCTCAACAGCCAGATAAACTGGCAGACGATTTTACTGAGACAAGCAAACCAGATCACCTGGGAAAAACCTTGGGGTCCGATTTTACACGTTTTTTTTATAAAAACCAGTAAATTTGGCCGAGGCTCATTGTTTATAAGTTTTTGGCAATTTGAGTCTCAAATTGTTCTTAAAATGTTCTTATTTCTATGTATGTTTAAATCGAAGAAAAATTAAACCCAAAGTGTTGCATTGTTTATGACTGTATTGGAAAACGAGTTTGGTCAATTTATCACTGCGAATTTATCGTGGATTCGCCGACATTTTCCCCGAGACGATTTCCAGTGATTATAAACTGCGAAGCATTTCTTCTTTATTCTTTAATGTTCAGTTAAAGACCGAAGCTCCTGCAGTGAAGCTTTAAAGAGAATCAGCTATCCAGCCCGAGCCTCAGCTCGTTCCTAAACTGCTCTTAAATTATGGCCAATCTGAGCCTCGTTCTTATAGAGTTGTTCTTATAAAAAAAAAAGCATGTAATAGGTCAACAAATCTCAGCTGGGCACAAGCAGCTTTCAAATTATCATATGCATGCCCCTTCAATACCCCGGGTGATGTCCCATCTTTCTGTACGATGAAATCTTTCATGTATTTACAAAACATAAAGCGTTTTAAAGTGTAACGAGGAGGTAAACAAATAGTTATGCCATGTTTGTTTTTAAGAATATGAATTTTTTTATGACACTATAAAAAAGAAATTATTCAGAAGTATTTTACGTTCCATTTCTCATTGTAGACCCTGCGGTACAAAATTGACGAGGAGTCTCGAGTGAATGCTGAAATCGAGGCATATCTCAAACAACACCACCAGGTAAAACGCATTCTAGTCTGTTAATCCTTTATACCCATAACCTTTTAACAAAGCTTGGGAGACCTGTAGTCATTAGTGTGCGACAATAAGCCCTTTGAGGCCATGTGATCACAGCGAATTTAAATCAATCACCTATGACTTAATAATATCTAAAAAGATGGAAAGAACAGGTTGACATTGGTAAATAGCAAAGTTCAAATATGTAAAAATGGCAAGCAACAGAAAACAGGATGTTTTCCAAGGATTTGTATGACTGGAGAGCAAGCCAAAACCCTTTTATCGGTTCACGTTGAGACTCGAAACTACGCCTTCTAACTAATGTTAGTTTGCTCCTTTCTTTTCTGAACATCATAGCTAATTAAGTGAAGGTGTGATCGTGTGACCTGCACGTAACTGCAAAAAATGGTAAAGGTAAAGGTATCTTTATTTAACGTCGGTAGTTCCTTCAGCTCTCAGAGATCGAGTACTGCTATCAATGGAAGCCGACGATGCACCATTTACCCCCTCCCTCTGTCAGTGCTCCGTTTTACGGGTATTCAAAGCTACAGCTACACTGATCAGAAGAAAGTCGAAACAGGCGTGCAGTCACCGGGAATCGAACTGGGGACCTCTAGCTCCGAAGGCCGCGCACTAACCAACTGAGCTATACGCCAGTTCAAAATCATTGATGCATCGAGCAACAGCGTGTTCCTTTCATGACAAGATGTTAATGTTATTGGCCTTAGTTTATACAGAGTCTCAGTTGCAGTGCAACATTATATTAAGAGCAAATTAAAGTTACTCGTGTTACCATGCCCAAGGTGTCTATGATATACGGCTGTATTATTCTACGTGTCTCAGAATAACCATGCTGGACCCGTTTGTCTCTCATAGATTCTTGAAGAAAAAGTTGAATTCTGGATGGAGAAGTATGACCGAGACGTTGAGCAAAAGCAACACGAATTGGACGTTTTGAAGGTAGTTGAACTATTCCAACTTAAAGGATTGGTATCGGTCGCCAGAACAAAGATACCCTGGTTTTTAACCAAGTCTTTTCTCTAGCAAAGGGGCCCGATAGGCCCTTGCTTATCTCTGGTTTCCGTAATGTTAAGCGAATGAGAGTCTTTGACTCCCCCTGGACAGGACACTAATCCATCGCAGGTTAGCCCCCAGCAAAAGTGGTACTCATTTATACCAAGCTGAGTCGACTGGAACAAGTCGGGTAAAGTGTCTTGCTCAAGGACACAACACATTGGTCTTCAGGACCGGAGCTCGGACTCGCGACTCTAGAATTACGAGTCGAACATGCTAACTGCTCGGCCACTGTGCCGCCGACGCAGTTTTTTAAATCAAGTTAACAATACTTTTAAAGACGGATAAAGTTGTAGCCATTAGATAGATTTAGCAAAGACAGGCGACAACAACGTGGCTTCTGTTTACGTGCGCGTGTACAGTTCGAGATTCAGAGAAGAAGACGTCACGTTGTGAACGCAACGCCTGAAAAACAACACGACGTTTACATCGCAACGTTGCGGGAACTTGAGCTGTGCGCGCGCGCGTAAAACAGACGTCATGCTGCCGTCGCGCTGTCTTTGCAAATTCTATCAATTAGTTTGCTTATCATCACCTCCGTCTGTAAGTGCTCCGTTTTGAGATATTCACAACATACGCTACATCTACAGATACTACATTGAAAGACGATTTCCTTTTGTGTCCTGCAAGTAATCTCGCTTGACAACTCATATTTAACTGTACAATTGATTCAAACCTTGTCGTCTCAATTTATTTTACAGGCGTCAAAGGCCAATGACTTGGCTAGACTACAGGAGCTAACACAAAAGGTATACAAATTTGATGTTTTAGAGCGCTGGGTTTAAGGGAGGTCCATGCACGTATGCATTCATACATATACAGCCAGACAAAGAAACGGACAGACAGACAGACAGCCGAACAGACAGACAGACACAGATGACGGTCAGACAAACAGACAGACACGGATGACGGACAGACAGACAGAGAGCCTAACAGCCTAACAGACAGACAGACAGACAGACAACCAGAAAGACAGCCGAACAGGCAGACAAACGCAGAAAAACAAGCAGACAGCTGGACAGACAGACATAAGCTTGTAGTGCTTTGCTGACAGTCACACACTTGTCTAAACAGTATGCGGAGTACGAGAAAGTTGTGATAGAGGACCGGGTGGAGAAGGAGCGGGCGCGGCGACAAGCTGAACAAGAGGCTCAAGAAATCAAGTCTGCCATTCAGGTTAGTAACTCACAGTGTGTTACCGTGGCCGCGGTTTTTCAAAGGGTGAAAAGACTATCCGTTCGAAAAGTTTGCACTATCGATTTTCAGAAGTGGAGCTACTTTTATGGCTATTTCAGTAATACCGTTTTACCTTCAATCCTGGGAGTTTTCCTTGTTTTAAGGAACCAGGACAGATCAATTAACGAAAAGTCGAAGAATCTTTGTTTTCATTAGTTGAAGACGATTGCCTTTTATCATCCATGCATCTCTTGAACAACCGGGCTTGCGGCTTAGTATTTGGTAGACAATTTATCTGTTGATGTTTTGGTTAACGCAAATATTGGTACTTGAGGCCTACTCTGGGTCCTAAGATCGCCGTAACATTGAGTAATCTTGACCGATCTTTGGCCATCTTTGGCAATCTTGGGCGATCTATTAATGGCCATCTTCGGAAATAACCATTTTTGACGGAAATATTGTGAGCGATCTTGGGCCACCTTAGGCAATCTTGGGCGATCTTCGGAAAATTAACCCTTTTTTGACGAAAATATTTCGAGCGATCTCGGGCGATCCAAGGCGATCTCGATCCTAGGAAAATTAACCATTTTTGACGGAAATACTTTGTCTTTGGGCGATCTTAGGCAATTTTAGGCGAAATTGGGCGACCTTAGGACCCGTAGTAAGCCTTTCTTGAACTACAGATTCAGTGTTTGTTTGTTTTTCAGATTCAGTCTTGGTGGCGCGGCGTTATGGTGAGGAAACAACTCGGCCCGTACAGCAAAAAGAAAAAGAAGAAAGGAAAGAAAGGGAAAAAATCTGGGAAGAAAGGGAAAAAGGGAAAGAAGAAATAGCAAGCTGCGAAATAGCTTGATTGTAAAAAGCTGTATACTTATTCGAATTCATTGTATCAAAAAACAACAAATGCCTGACATTGTTCACTGATTTTTTTAAGAAATAAAAGTAGTTTCATCACCCGACATATTTGTGTTTGGTTTATGTTGAGCTTGAAGCTAACCAACAAACCATTTCAGTAAGTTTTACATACGAAGCTATTGATCTTAAGACCAAAGTATCGGAGATAAACCTCGCTTTACGAGCAACCAAAAAATCACGAAATTACTTTTAGGGTTAGGTTAAAATGGTAAGGGGAATTCCCGAAATGAAAATATGGAGTTTGACGGCTATAAACTGCATGAAAATGTGAAGTTTGGCGGCCATTACTTTATGCGTAATTAAGTATGGGTGAGTACGGAAATTTTATCAAAAACTGTTAAGCCAAGGTAAGGATATGTTAGTTTTGATTTGAAACTTGTTGTCACGTTGAGCCGGTTTTCAGCGAATTTTGTAATTTATGAGGTTCAGTTTGCCAATAACTTAAAGTTTAAAGGGAACCTACACTCCAAGATTATTTTTATGTGCTTTTTAAAAAAATCAGTGCGCGCGCTGATGATAAATCGGAATATTTTTTCAAGTTGCCTAAAAACAACTTTATAAGAACGAGGCTCAAGGTAGTCAAAATTTAAAGTCCCTATCAAGCTTACTGTTGTCATCTATGAACTCAAAATTCGAAAATTTCCGCGTCTAAGTATGCTTTTTAATAAAAAAAATTTTTAAAAAAAATTGGAATTTAAATGTTGACCGAGCAGGCCGGGGACTGGTAACCTGTGACATGGCAGCAGTAAGTTATGTGGTTTTTGTTTAAAAAATGTGAGAAAATTTTTATTTCGAACGATTTCGAGGGAATAATTCATTGATTAAAGTTATAACAATGTCACTATTGTAGCCAGAATTAGATTTTTTGAGATAAAAAGATTGTCTCTGCTTCATACCTCTTGCTTTACGTCATCATTGCACCCTTCAATTCTAAAAAAGGTAACAGGCACGGCAAAAAAAGGTTTTATCTTCGAAAATTACTATCATTAAAGGGTGCTACTTTTCATCTGGAACTTAAAAAAATAAGCTTTATGGGGACTTTAAGGACAATTTAAGAACAAGCTGAGGTTCGCGATCGACTGCTTAGTTTTGATATTTAACTTAACAACACTGAGGCCCGAATCGCCAAGAAATTGAGAACGATAAGCCTCGGCCAAATTTATTGGTTCTTATATAAAAACGCGTGTGTATATGATCTAATCAGAGTGTCCAACCGTCCCGATTTTGACAGAGAATCCCGAATCCCGACTCGACCTCAGTCGGGATGCATAATGTCCCCATTTTGAAAAGCAACGGAGCTGCAGAGAATCATAAACCAAAAAAATAGCTTAAATGGGATATTTAGAGTTATTTTGTGATAAATAATGAAAGGGACACTAAGTAAGACTGCATTAACTGAATGCAGCTTTTTCCGAGAGATAGCTTGCCGCGAGAGGCCTGGTAACCCACTAAGCTAATTAGTTTTCAAGCGATGCCTCACTGTTTGCTCGGCGGCCGAGGCGAGTAAAGGGGGAGTATATGTCGTACATGTGCTGTTGCCTGATAACCACTTTTTTAGGTAAAAGTAAGAGGAAAAACGTCACCGATTTTTAGAGCCATTTTGCCACATATTTCGCCTTGGGAGTGCTGAAAATGGTTTTTTAAGACATCCGCCTATGGCGCTCGTTGTCCCGATTTATGATGGACACTCTGACTAAAACTTGTTTTCACTCAAATTTTTTTAGATTTTGACGTCTAGGTTACATCTAGAGTATGAAAAATCTGCCATAATGCATATATATATATATATATAATTTTTATATTACACATTCTCATTCACACATTTGCATCATTCTAATGAAGACTTGCACTAGAAAAACTGAAACGTTAATGGTTTTCAAAAATTTAATTGCGTAAGAACCGTAAAGGCTTTTAGATTTTATCTTATCTTATATGACCTTAAGTCTACAAAAATACTTTTAATATATCTACAATCCATAAACTAGCTTGATGCAAATACAATTATGTATGTTTGAGTAATTCTAAGATTGTTTATAAAAACCGAAAACCTATTAAATTGCCTCAAGCCCTATCTGTGATATTAACAGTAATTGCCGGGTGACTATTGAAAATGCTCACAATTTTCAAGCTACCTAAACCAGATTTGGAAGAATAAAATTACTGTGCAAAACGTCGGAGGAAACTAACATTACAAATTCGAAATTTGAATATACGAAAATGAGGTTTCGGCTGGCAAGCACACCTGCACGCCATGATATTTGCAATATGACCTGTTCAAACAATGTTGACAATTCCAACTATATATCTTATCAGTTTAAAGTAGTTGAAAATGACACTCGTTTCTCCTTTCGGTTATCCGGCAGCCGTAATCTCTGCCAGTTGTCGCTTATGTATAGTCGAGTAGCTTTAGCATTTCCATTAGCGCTGAAACATAGATTTGTATTAGGTTCGGGAAGTTTTTGACAAAAAATGCAAAAGCGTTTGTCCCGGCTTGGGCTATGCTGACATAAACAAAGACTTAATTTTTTCCGTTTTCACAGGAAAACGTTGTTTGTTCTTGAAATAAAATTCGAAATTAAGAAAAAGTGCTCTTAAAAATTATACATTTGATATTATTTCATTGGTATGAAACATTTCGCAAGTTGTCATATTCTCTCTTTGCCGATTTGCTTCACTAGCTTCGTTTTACACAAAAATCTATACTCTTTTTAGCAGTGGTTTTACATATTAGTTAATTAAATTTGCTGAAAACTAGTCAGGCTATAAAAGTTTACTTCACAGTGTTCTTTGGACCACTAACAGATTCAAAACTCAAAAAGTACTCTAAAAATGATCAGTTTTATTTCAAGTCGGTGTTTTGTTGTCAGCGCGCCTCTGCAAAGCAGCCCGGCTAATCTCGTGTTTAATGAGACTTAATGCTTCTTTTAAATAACATCGTGTGTTTGTTCGTCACTTTTGTAAACAAAGTCACAAAATATATTATTTTATGTTTGCTGGGCAACACTGAATGGATTATTCTTTAATAGAAGCGACTGAAGCAGGAATTGCAAATTAAGCGCCGACTGATATGAAAGTTAGCATTCGGCGCCTAACTGTTAGAAGCCTTTTTGAATACGAAAATTGAACCAGTTTTAATTAATATTCAAGAGATTTGAACGTACCAAACACTCCAGAGCCTCTCTAGAGCAAAAATCGATATAGAAAAAAAAGTTGTCAGGAAAGGTAATGTAAAACTGTTGCTTTTTCCGTACAGTAAATACGAAATGGTGTCAAGGGAACACAAGAGTCTTTGCCAAACATGGGGTCCGGGAAACCCTAAATTCAAAATACCAAATGCCTTTTTTTAAAAAAAAAACATAATCGATCATGACAAAGTAGAGTTAATTATTAGTGTTTTAAAGCGTTGTTGTTTATCATAAAAAATTCCTGTGTTATTGATTCCACTCTCAGTGACATCATCTTAGGCAACTGAAAACTATCCGCAGCTTCCGGCGCAACATGGCATTTAGCAGCGAATATATGACACGGGCTTCGTTCAACTTTAACATTTACTTTGTATAAGCTCGTTCGTAAAAATATCATCGAGTTGTCCACTTCAGCTGAGGCTCGTAATTTGTAAGGAAATAAGATCTTCAGAAAGGTTAGTCTTTTTGCTGATAATTGAGTTCAGAATTATTGACAGAGTTTTGTTCCACGCGAATGAAATGTACATTTTAAATATTGGATTATTGGATGTCGACTGATAGCAAGAAAAAAAGGGGTAGAACCGTGTTGCGTTTTTGAAGAACTGCAGACAGCTAGGTGGATTAACTGGGTTTCTTAATTCTTATACTCAGAAGATAACAGCAAAAAAAATGAGATGTAAAAATGAAGGAAATATACAATTCAAATGTATCTGTTACTGAACAAATACCGGTCGGGTTGTACTGTATTTACTTTTTTTCTAAAATTTTTTTAGTGGTATTCCAACTTCTTTTTCTGTCGACTAAGAACAATACTCATTTAGATTTTTCAATAACACTTTTTAGAATGCTTCTGGTTTAGACCGCTACCCGCTCAAGTGTTATGAGTGTTGGTTTGGCTTTCGTAAATACATGAAGGGAAGATTTCAAAATCTTTAGAAGAACTGGTTCACTCAGGAGAAATCTTAAGCTTAAATTTTAAATCGATATATATCCTCTCCACACAGATTAAGTCAAAGTTTAGCTTTCTCGTCGAAATTTAATAACAGAATAATTTTTGTAATCTGTCAGACTTGTTTAGGATTGATTACATTCTAGAAATCCCGCTTGATTTTTAGTTGAATTTAAACTAGGTCATACTGAACAACAATAACGATTATTGAATTAAGATGCGCGAGTTATTTTCTTTCGGTTTTTATCGTAAAGTTGGATTATTGTAATGCACACAGAAGTGAGGTCGTAATTTGCTAGTGAATAGATAGTTGTTTTGCCGGCTGTTTTAAATGAGGTAAACAGATTAACTAAACCATTCTAATCTTTAAATGAAGTGGAAAGTGATAACACTAACTGTATTGTCGGAAGTTTTGGGGAATCGAATCATTGTGTATACTCGCACAAAGGGCCACACTATTTCAGGTGGCCGATTATTCAAATGACATAATTTATTACATAATTACGGCTTTCGCTTTGTTAAGATGTGCGAGGCAAATAGACAGTATAAAAGGCGGTGGTTTTGGGGATTTCCCAGGTTAGTTAAAACGTCGGAAACTCATAGTTGTCGGTTGATAAAGCAAATCTAACAACGATTACCTATTAGACTCGTTAACTAATTGAAATTAATTAGTTAATCCTAGTCCCATTCACTCGGGAAAAAATGGCAAGAAGAAACATTGTAAAGAGTTTGGTGTTTCAGTACTCTTTTTTCTTGTCGGCAACTGTTTTCACCATCGCATTCGTTCTTACTGCATGTTTGAGCTCATTTAGTACCTATATAAGGCTTTTGTTTTTTAAGATTCTTTAGATGCTTAGACAAAGGGCTAACGCTCGAAACGTCAGCTTTTCCTACCATCTCACGGCGACGATAATTTATTTATCACGTAATACTACAAGTTTATACCCACTCGCCGACGCACTCAAAAGTTTTTTTAAAACTATATACCTAAACTTTTTAAGGGGTGTTTCCCCGAAACAAAAACTGAATACCATAATTCTACAACAGGTTGTTGGAGAACTACAATTAGGCAGATACCGTCGAAGCGGACAAAATCTTACGAGTTTAGATCACGTTGCCTTGCCGAAAGAGTTGTTTCGCCAGAGTTGTACAACCCGGCCAATTAGTGTTGTCCCAAAGCCTAATCAGATCAACTGAGGCAAGGTAAGGCATTCACAAATATCTTCTTAACAATCTTTAGTCTTTTGCTAATAAAAACAACTTTAAGGGATGCCGATTCAAGGATGTCTACTTGCTTTTTGTTTCGTGTCAATTTATTCAATCAATTAGACATTCTATCGCTCTATCAAAGTTCATGTTATGTGATCTAATTTAGTTGTATCTGTTTCAAAATGTCTCTCATTTTCGAACTCAAACAGGTATACAATACACTCTTTATTCTATAAGAATTTTTTATACAAGCACATGAGAAGGGTTCAAATTTAGAGCTTTCTAAGAACATACGTAGGCTGAGGAATGGCTAATAATTTTTATTCTGATACTGCTTAAGGATATTGAAATTTTTTTTTCTCGACTTATGTTGATATTCATCATGTTCTTTATGTCGGCGGCGCAGTGGCCGAGCGGTTAGCGTGTTCGACTCGTAATCCTAGGGTCGCGAGTTCAAGCCTCGACCGCTGTGTTGTGTTCTTGGACAAGACACTTTACCTGACTTGTTCCAATCGACTCAGCCGTATAAACGAGTACCGGTTCCGCGCTGGGAGCTAACCTATGATAAATTAGTGTCCACTCCAGGGGGAGTCAAATACTCTCATCCGCTACGGAAACCGGAGATAAGCGCCGACCCTTTGAGCTACTTAGGCTCGGGAAATGATTTAGCTTAGCTTATGTTCATCTGGAGCTGTGCAATATCACCTTGAGTATTCTGTATTTACAAGTTTGTTTTAGTTTTTTTTATTTCACTTTAGTTTATTACATGTTTGGTACCGGCAAGTTCAATTTGTGCTTCCGGCTCGTTTGTATAATCAAACGAATGGAAACTGATAACAAATATGCGCCTTATACTACTAAACAAACATGTTAAAGAACATTCGAGACTTAAATCCTCAAAATATTTAACAACATTCAGCCTCAGGCAAAAAATTGTAACGTTTTTATAAAAAAAAGAGAAACCATACTATGTAAGTGTTGTACTTTATGTTTTGCTTGTTAACATGAGAGCAGCGTTTCTTTTGGTTTCGATTCTAATTAAGCTTCGAAAACCGTGTCGAGAAGTCGTGAAAAAACAACGTTTTTTTATTTATAAAAGTCATCACAAGGTGTAAATATGGCGCTAAACAAGTAAGTGTCGGCTTCCTTGTGGTGAAAAGTCGGCTGATAAATTGATACATTTTTTTCTTGCGGTCCATTCTGCTCTCTTTGACGAACTGTCAACGAATGTTTTAAATTTGGAAACAAGTTGTCACTGAGATGCTACAAAGCAACCTTTTATATATATTGCTCGTCTTGTAGTAAGTGGAAATGATTGGTGTTAATCACTCTAACTTTTGAATCAGTTGATGAAACCCTATAAAGTGACCATTCGTTTTGCTCGTCTTGTTGAAGTTAGTGGAAATGATTGGTGTTAATCATACTAACTTTTGAACCAGTTGATGAAACCCTATAAAGTGACCATTCGTTTTGCTCGTCTTGAAGAGTAGAAATGATTGATGTTACTCATTCTAACTTTTGAACCAGTGGTTGAAACCCTAAAAAATGACCATTCATTTTGCTTGTCTTGAAGAGTAGAAAAGATTGGTGTTATTCATTCTAACTTTTGAACCAGTTGATGAAA
>JAOBAT010078907.1:0-11148 GCA_026413305.1 Hydrozoanthus tunicans | reverse complement strand
GGTAGACCAAAAGAAAACATACTTTACATTGTCCGGAGGTGTTGTCATAACTCATAATTATAAAAGAGAGCATAGTAATGCTTTTTTGTTCTGTTATCTACACACGCAAAAAAATTAGGGGTAGACCAAAAGAAAACATACTTTACATTGTCCGGAGGTGTTGTCATAACTCATAATTATAAAAGAGAGCATAGTATTGCTTTTTTGTTCTGTTATCTACACATGCAAAAAAATTAGCAGAAAGGATGCTAATTAAAATCAGAAGACCTTAAGTACCACAACAAAAGACTAAGAAGTAAATTAGGTTAAACTTTAAACTTATTTCACTTCAAAATTCTTTTTTTTTGCCTCTCTTTTCAAAACAAACATTAAATCAAAGCACAAGTATAAACAGTTGCCTGACTACCATCCATTTTAGTATACAACAACCAGAGTTCTAGCAAGCTACAATGTAAAATAAATGACAGGGTACCCTGATGCAGAACATAACAGCTGTTTCTGGTATCTGCACTCTGACTGGGTAGTTATAAAGCAAGCATATGACAACAAGCACTAAAATTGCTGACTGACTTTTATGGCTAAGGCATTGTTACTATGGATCATTCAAAACGCTTAAGAGTCTTAGGAGTCTTAATAACTTTCACCTTTCCCTTAATTATTATCCACAATTTATTAGCATAAACTCACTTTTCAAAAGCAATACAAATCTTGTGAGATTACCAACATATCTAATGCAAAAAAAATTAGAAAGTCTACATAAATTGCCTTTACCTTATGTTTAATATCTTCACTCTTTCTTGGAAGTGAGTAAATAAATGGCCGACCAACAGCAGCTATCACATTTGGAAGAGTCTCCTCTGCTGATATTCTGTAGATGAGTAACACTATCACTGCAAACAAGGTCTTCATCTCACTCAGCTGTCAGCAGCTTAGTCTGGCAGGTTAAAACTCCTTCATAAACTGATAGAAACCTCCTTTGAAAGAGTCCAGCTGGTGGTTAGAGTGTTAACCCAGTGTAGCACACATTCCTGTAGATTGGTCATTGATAACAATCAATCAAAGGAAACACTGCTAATTGGTGCATCTATACAGGACAAAAATACAGATTTTAATACTGATGCAAAAACTGATTCCTTTATACAAGCAAAAAAATGTGTTTGTTGTGAACAAATGTTACAACACAACAGTTAGGTAAATTTGGTGCATAGCTTTGAACAAATCAAACCTGCTAGACAGAGCTGTATATGATTTAAAAGCACAAAAGGTCATGATTACACATATACTATTTATCCAAACAATGCACACACATGTAGAATATGGCTTTAACATGGCTATTGTGTTTACACAGCAATCCAAAATCTGTTAAAACACAGTTATAAATATTTCTAGTTCCTGTAATTCTGTGGTTTAATACAAACTAGTAAAACAGATAGTCACAGGAGCAAGCAAGAGGAGATAAAGTGTGAGATGTCATTCCCATATGCCTGGCACATGTGTGGGATCACACACAGGTATCTAGTTATCTCTTGGGTATCTATCCTAGCTAAATAATAACATTCAGATTTTCAAACGTAACTTGTAGTCAAGTTATAAATTACAGATACCCACAAAGCTAGGTAACTTCCAGTTTTATACTATTTCCATACCAATCTTGATAGAGTAAAGAATAATCAAAGTCAATAATCAGAAGGGACTCGAGATACCTCACATGTAATACAATGAACCTGATATCACAGTGAACATGAGTGATGATTTAAAGTCAAAATGCCAGAAGTTGAAGATGAACAGAAATCTTTCTGACTCAGCATGCAAAACAAAAATCTATCTGAGAGAGATTTATCAAGCCAAGGTAAATAAAAATACAACAAGTACCAAGTGCTAGGTTCAAAAACATCATTGTTCATTTTAATAACATGTTGATCAGCTAGCCAATAAGTTTAAGTATTATAGCTCTACTGCACACCACTTTGTAGATTATTCTTGTAATGTATTTAAAAGTATGAAGTTTCCACTTCAGCAAAGGCATTGAAGTTTCTGATCAATAAGTTCTCATTTAGAGAGAGAGGTAGCCATAATATCTTCGAAATCAGTGCTATTTGCTGGAACAGCAGGAAACATAAGATCAATTTACATGAGATATTGAAATACTTCAAACAATGCAAGCCAAAAAGGTGCAGTTTTGCTCTTGAAAGTAACATACATAACAGTATGAAATTCAATGGATGAAAATAAGTTTTCATCATGAAACTTTGTAGAGCCTTCAGCCTTACCACAAACAAGCCTTTACAAATCTGGATAAAAATCTGGGAGCTATTCTGATTTAATAACTATATTGCAACCTCTACTGTCCTTGCCATTTTTCTTAACCAAAGAAAACTCAAACAAAATGAAATGTACATGATATTTGATGTAATTTGCATCTAAATGCATGCTTTTAAATTCAGCTAAGTTTGAAGACAAAGGAAGGGATTTAGTTACAACTAATGAACTTTGGAGACCTTTAACTACCCAACGTACATACAAAAAATAAAAATGAAGTTTTTCATAACTCGATGATTGGATGTGAAAACACTTATTTGCTTAGCACAAAGAATACAAACCCGAAAGCAGGAAAGTGACATATACTGTCTTCCGTATGTAGGCAGTGTGCTACGTCGCTCTCTTCCGTTTTCACTGTACTTTTGTTGCTGGTATGAACACATCCTGGGGTCTATATTATTAGTTCAACTTTATAATGCCAAGTTAAGTTAAATCCACTGTCGGTCATTGTTCTATAACAGCTAACGATTTGGACGGTAACAATGACTTTACTCAATGACGCTTTTGAAATGTCACGATACTAAAGCAAATCATCTTACGTTCTTATAAGGTCACGTACTGCTGTTTCTGTTGAATATCTTGACGAAATTAATAAACTAAGCGCAAAAAAAAACGGCGGTCGACAACTTTCTACAAAGTTCATATTAAGAGAAAGCTAAAATATCAAAATTATATATAAACTTAGGCTAAGGTAATCTTCATATAACTCCTTTTAAAGATATTCATATATATTTATCTCTAAACTGGAAACTCCGCCTCTGCAAAAACGTTATGTCTGCTAATGCCCTCAAAGAAGTGAACAAGAAGAAACACACTTTGCTTTTGGAAGAATATCATTTGGGCTTCAAAACTTCGTTTATCTGTAACTTAAAACCATACTGTTATCGCAAAGATGACCGAGTCAACATGGCGCATGACACTGACAAATGAAAAAAATATCCCCATGCATTTTCAAAGCTTTTTAAAGTTTAAGTCAAACTTCACTTTATTATTCATATGTTTGATAAACATGGCTTTTAGATTTCTAAAACATGCCAAACAATTTTGAGCTGAATTTGCAATTATTTGTCAAAAAAGATAATTGGTTCGAAATACCACAGAGTGTGAGACAAAACAAACAGATATGTACTCGGCATGCCAACTGTTCTCTCAACACGAGTAGAAGTATGAAAAACCTACCTTTGTTAATGTATTTTATAAAGAAAAATAGATTTAAACTAGCACTCACTCCGAAGGTAAAGACAATGTTCATAATCAATGAAATCAACACAATATACAACAGCTTTGATTCCATCATCCAAACAAGATAATGAGACTATTTCAAAGCAATCTCAACGGAACGCATGAATTCGCAGTTACATAGAAGACCTCAAATCAGAAAACTATAAGCTCACCAGAGACTTAAACTAGTTTTGTTCTAATATTATTTCTAGCTGGCAGGATTTAGAGTGTCAAACTATTTAACAGCCTTATGCAAAACGATGAAAACAAAATGACAGGCTTAGAATAAGTTACATGAATTTAGTGCGATCGAGTTTCGCATACGAGCGCTGTTTTTACCTTTCCACTCCGAGTTTAATAGAAAGAGATTCATACAACTTGTTAACAAAAACATTTCTTCTTGAGTGAGACAACCTGTAAGCTTAAATCTTGATGGCTATCCAGCGAAGTCCTGCGCGCAAAATTATATACAAGGCCGAAAAGGGGAAATATTTTTTTAACAGGCTTGTACGCTTGAAATCAATGCCAACAGAAACAAAATACTAACTTTTTTTTGCTTGTTCTCTTAAAAAACTGTCGCGTTCTGAACTACTAACATTATATCAATATAAACATACGAGCAAAAGAACTCGAAAATTCTCAGAGCCTTTTGTCCGAAGGTGCTGGGACAAATATAATTGAAGCCTTCTACCGAAATAGTTTAAGATTTAAGAAAATCAAACTACAAGTAGTACTGAGTTGCTATGACGGGCATTGTCTTTGAGGAAACTGGAAATCTAAGTGGACTCAGCATTATAGCAAAAAGATAATGTTCTGTCAAACTGACACAAGATCAAAGAATCTGGCTGTCAGAACATTTCCTTTCAACTACTACTTTGAGAGTCTTAACTTCTTGTCTCTCAGACAACTGCACATTACCTATAGTCTAAAATCCAACCGAATATTCCTTTAATTACCCCGAATATAAGTAACAGTTTTTGTTGAACACAGTTCGCCTTTGAACTCAAAGGATGAAATGGCCCGTCAAGAAACTAGAAAATCTGTTTGTCAAAACATCGAGGAAAACTTACGTCAAACGAACCAACTCACTTGCTGCTCACCTTAATAAATGTTGAGTAGTTCTTGCACTGGTGAAATGAGTTGAAAGTTGGCTCCTGACAAAGGCGATAAACGTGTTTACTATACGTTATAAAGGCAGTTCACTTCTTCCTATAAAACGATACCAGCGAAGCGACAAGCATGCATGAGCGAGCAACGCGACACCGCTTTGCTTGGTCAGGATTTTCAGAGAACGTGATTGACACATACCTGAGATAGTCATACATTCCAGCCAATCAGATGCCCTCAAAACAATAAACCCACTCAAAGGTCATTCGAAGGCCGGAATACATTTTTTCTCTGCCCCCGTTAAACACAATTTGGACAACAGAGAGAAATTTCCAATTCGAGTATTTTCCGTCTAAATATGCAAAGAAGTATATTAGTGGAAACACTTAGCCTGGAGCACAGAAAGGAGTGATGGAAAGAAAAATTTTAAAAGTAAAAAGGTCTCAGCGGGGTTTACTTAATGGCGGATGGTGGGTGTACGATGAAGACAACCAGAGATAAGCTTTTTAAAACTTCTCAAATTGTTGCTGGCAACAAAGGGAAAATCTTTGGGACCAGTGTACATACAGATGTACGTGAGTCACATACTAATTGTAGTTGTGGAAACCTTGTCCTCTACGTTGGTGATACTCTAACAATATTTCATCGCACGTAGAATGATGAGTATATTTAATTGGTTGCTCGAGTTCACGCGGGGGTGACATATGTAAACAGATCGTTGACGCTCCCGCAAGCTGGAAATCGAACTAGCAATCTGATGATAAGTAAACTACTTTGAGCCATGTTAACCAAGATCACAGACGAGTCATTTGCATCTTGTTGACATATTTCAAAGGGAACGATCGAGTGCTTTGTTATTTCGCAAGTAAATGAACCATGTCCCGGAAAGGAGATAAAAACCGTGGGCTGTAATTCCGGGCCATAATAGAGGGTCTTTGAAGTTGATATTACCTCCCTTTTTTGTAAGACTTTTTCTGCACAGAAACGGTGGAGCTATTTGAATTTTAGAAACCCTGACAGAAAAACCGGTATGCTGTAACGTGAGAACTGCCGGGTAAAAGTTATACAAGTAAACGCCTTATTTTTTATAAGATAAACTTTTTGATTGGCCAAAATTTAAGAACAATTTGAGAACAAGCTGAGGCTCGGAGCTCGATAGCTAATTTTTTGACAACTTTACTGAACTTCGATATTTAACTGAATATTAAAGAATAAACAGGAAATGCTTCGCAGTCAATAATCACTGGAAATCGTCTCGGGGGAAAATGTCGTCGAATCCACGATTTATTCGCAGGGATAAATTGACCAAATTCGTTTTCCAGTACAGTCATAAACATTGCAACACGTTTAGCTTAGTTTTTCTTCTGTTTAAACTTACATAGAAATAAGAACAAATTAAGAACAATTTAAGGCTCAAATCGCCAAAAAATTAAGAACAATGAGCCGGGGTCTAACTTACTGGTTCTTATTTTAAAAAAAGCATGTACCGAAAAAAAAATTATCGCAAAGAAATGTTTTGGACCGAACCAGTGCGTTGGTACCAACACCACGTCCTCGTCAGTACCAACTGGCGATTATAGGACCGCGCGGAGTCAGTAGGATGCCCGTTTCAGGATGAAGCGGACTATTTCAAACCAGGATGTTCATATTTCTTTTGGATTATTTTTCAAACATTCATATTCCAGAGGCAAATATTCTAAAAAATTTTTATTCCCTGGTCTTCCGGGCCTCAACAGTCATATTTCGAGATCAAAAATAAGCGAACATTCATATTCTGCGGTCAAATTTATGCGAATATTCATATTCCTAGGCCAAAAATATACGAACATTCATATTCCAATATTCCACTTCATCCCCAAAGAAATTGTACAATCTTTTTAGTTCTTGTTTTTTTTTTCTCGTTTGATTTGATTCAGAGGTGAAAACCTTGAAGTTACGACCCCAGTAACCTGACTAAAAATGTTTGTCTTGTCCAGTTGTCGATTTTTTGGAACGTTCTTTCCGCAACAGGGACCTTTATACTAAAATCAAGAGCACTTGTTTACATAAAATAAATTTGCAATGTATTTTTTAAAAAAAGGTTCCATCGACGTGATAAAGCCCAAACAACGTTATTATTGAATACTGACTTACTGAATACGATCAAATTTTGAGACTGCTCTCTTGTCCAATCAGAACGGCTCACGTTTTGAAGTTGGTTATCCGGCAACTGACCTGGCTTTTTTTAGTTTATCATTTCCTTTTCTTGTCAAACTTATGGGCTTGGCAGCTACTCAATTGACGAAAAACTATTAAATATAATTTAATTGCAATTCCAATTATTGCAAATATTCTTCAATGTTCTCTCGAAGATGCAGTTCAGCTGTGTGTTCCGATTCTAAAATTCTCAAAATCATGTTTTGTTATAAACGGAAAGTGTTCCATATCTCGCCGTCTACTTTCAATATCGATAAAGTTATCAGTCAGAAAACGTTGCCTATTGAAATATTTTGACCGTTGTTTCAAGCAACTGCTCATCCCCGAAACTATAAGAGTGGCAGCCGAGTTTCTTGTGAAATGATAAGATGACAAATATTGATATATATTGAAACAATTCTTCTGTATTTGCTATATAGTATGATTTGTGTGACATTTTATCTCGTACAGCCCTTTCAAAGCAAAAAAAAAACGTTTTGTTTGTAGATTTGTGGGGGGCGGCATGTTTTGTTATTAAACCGCTAAAAATTGTATTATTTTGAAAAATCGACGTTTCCTCTTTTAACCGGAATTTCAGGGCGTTTGCTGTTGTTTGTTTAGTTGTTTTTTTGAATGAGTTGTACTATTTCAGTTTGTAAAATGTTTGCGTCTGTGACAATCGCTGAGCTTTTTACCTTAAGCGAAATATCAGTTCTTGGCGGTCGAACCTACTTGGTTCGCATGGCGGCTGGTATTATACTTCTAAGCTAACCTGGAGCAGATTTTAGTTCATCCGGCTTTTCCTTGAACGGCATTGCTAGAAGTATTTGTGGGCTATTAAGTAGGCAGAGCTCATTATTACGATGGTTTCCCAACCCCGCCTTTCCGTCACAAAACCTTCTACTGTTAACCAAGCCGATGAACACTGGACTTTGGCTGTACTTCGAGCCGTGCCCGCTTCGTGAAAAAAAACATTTTAAATAATTTAAATTGATACTTTGCGACTTAAAATCAAAAGCGCGTCCGCAATCCTTATCTGTTAATTGATCAATTCAATGACGAAACTTAATTTGGACTGATTCGCTTATTTTCTTTTTCTCACCGAAAGGGTTTTTTTCCTTGAAACAAGAGCATTAGAAGAGAAACTAGAATTAGCCACTTGACATGTTCCTCTACTCCTTTTGAAGAACACGCAAAACTATCAAGCCTTGCCAACTTACGATCGTTACAGTAAATGACAGGTAATTTTTACACAGTCTCAGATGAATAATTTGACTTGGTTTGTTGCTTCAGTTTTCACCTTCCATTTCAGTGTACAACAATAAGCAATTAATAAATGTAGTTATGAAAGTCAAATGTTATGATTTATAATTGCTCTCTAGCAAATCCAATTTCATCAGCCAAGCAACTTGAAAATTACTCGAATAACGTTCTTTTTTTTTCATTTAAACCAACAATGTCTAACCTTTACGTTTTATCAAATCAACTTGATTGAATTTTAATGCGCTTTTCAGATATCATCAACTTTTTCCTTTTATCGCTTTTTCTAAGAAAATATTTCTACACCAACTCAAGAACGGCTGGCCACTGCATGTTTAGGGATTTAACATGATTATTCCAACGGAGCCAAGTATTTCAGTTTCGAGACAAATCCAATTGAACTAATATATTTGGTTAATTTTATTCTTTATTGCTAACAAATTTAGATCCAGCTGGCTTTGATAATATCTTAATTGTGATATTTTTTCTCTTTCAAAAGGTAAAGATAGTTCCGGTTGCTTAAAAGAAAGTGTGACGACATGTTTTGAGTAAATTTCGGAGTAATTTTCCGAGGACTTTTAGTATACATGAAAACAAGATAGTTTTGTTCACCTGAACAAAAGAATATCCGTAAATCGCCTGATGAGCCGTTGGTAATTTTTGGTTGAGGCCGTTTTGGGGATGTGTGGGGAGATTGTTCTTATCGTTAACGAAAGGAGAAGAAAGGAATAAAGTTTTTAAAAGATTTCTAGATCGTTCAGAAAGTCTAGTTCTGTATAATTCAGATTCAGTTTACATCTTTTGTTGCAAGTTTGGTCGCAGTTCATTGTTCCTAATTTCTAAGCGATTTGAGTCTTAACTTGTTTTAAACTTGTTTTTATTTCTCGGTGTGTTTAAATCGAAGAAAAACTAAGCCTAAGGCCTTATTTTGCCGCAAATTTACATGTATTGGAAACCAAATTTGATCAATTTATTTTCTTCGAGACGGTTTTCAGTTATTATTCACTCTGTGTTATTCGGTTAGAGGTCGGATCTCAGTAAAGTTAAAAAAAAACTCTTGAGCTATCGAGCCCGACCCTCAGTTTGTTCTGAAATCGTTCAGTAAATCTTGGCCAATCTAAGCGTCGTTGTTCTTACAAAATTATTAGAAAAAAATGCTTATTTCGAATGGAGCCGGAATAACTACTTTGTAACTGTTTGTTACGTTTTGGGGGGATGGAGGTGGGTATGGAGACGCGGCCAAGGGTACAACGCGTCGCTTTTTGTCAATAGCTTGTAGATTCAGTTCAGTTGACTGAATAAATTCTCACAAACGCATTCTTCTCCCATCAATCACTCTCAGTCAAGGCTCACGTGTTCACTCACTGCAGTAAAATCATACTCTCAATATACGAGTGCCATCCTACTGGTAAAATCTGTTCTGGAGATTATTGAAATAGTAGTGAGGTACTAAACTTACGAATGTTAGTTTGTGCAGATGGTGGCCGTTATGTTCGTATTAACTTACTACACAATTTTGTATTGAAATATCAGATCCTCAGCCACTTTTGAAATAAAACGTTTGATCCAGAAATCCTTATCGCTATTTACCTGCAAGTAAACACCTTAAAAGGTTACATGCACATAAGAGGTACGTTTCTACGCTTCTCGTACAAATAGTAATGAAAAAGTTGTTTTTTAAAAAGTAGACGATCGCGGTAGGTTGGTGTTTTTATTTTATCAAAACCGATTAACATCAAACATTGGTACACTGTATAGCTGTTTTCACAGCATGTCTAAATTTCGCCTTGTTTTCGAAAGCATCTCGCGGTGAGAGCTGTGGTCGGCCGACACGAAAACAGAGCAAAATCTGATCAGGCTCAAGACCAAGTATACACCGAGGTATACCTGTTTTAAGGGAAATAAAGCGACAAGAACGTGCAGTAAAAAAAGGAAATTTACTACTGTATCACATATATGCCTCGTCGTTAAAGTTTGTTATGCTAGATGTGTTGAACATATTGGTAAACCGTATGTTTATCGACCGGCTCGCTCCTATAATTTCGTGTAAATATGTTATCTGGCGTCTTCGTTATCATTAATCATTATCGTCTTATTTTCCTTTTATTTTGTCTGGCGTCTATGAAAGTCTGAAATATGCCGACGTGCTTGCCACTTATTGTAAATAACCTTGAAAGCACAAAAACTCATGCAGTTCTTCCACTCCTGAACATTTTTTAATTTGTACTTTAATAAAGGTCCCTTTGAGTTTTAGTTAAGCCGTTTTATTATCTTTAATGCATGTGTTTATATTTTGCTTTGAAGAACAATGTACTCCTTTAAATGGGGGGAGGGGGGGGGGATTGGGCATGCAGTTTATGATGAGAAGCAAGAAAAAGGGACTGATAAGCCACTTGCCAAATCTTATGAGTAACATCACACACTCTTGGAATTACACGCCTTTTTTATAAAAAACAGTAAATTTGGCCGAAGCTCATTGTTCTAAATTTTTTGGCGATTTGAGCCTCAAATTGTTCAAAGTGTTGCATTGTACTTGATTGAATTGGAAAACAAATTTGGTCAATCTATTTCTGCGGGGGGGGAGGGGGGGTACTCCTTATATTGGGATGGCAGGTATGACCGTCGTATTTTTTAGGGGTTAAAATTGCCAGTCCGGTATTTTTTAGAGGTTGTTAAAAGAAACCATGTGTTAAACCAACAGCCTGGTATTTTTAGGGTTTAAAATCTTGAAGCTATTGAACTGCTTGCAGTCCCGTGTTTTAGAAAACTTGCGTACTGACTGACAAGAAGTTAAGACAAAAGTCCTTCGGCGAACGTCCAATTACGCACGCGCTTTTACTTACTGCATATCACGTTCAGCGCAACACTAGAGGCCTTAGCGCCGACGCGCTAGCTATCCCGCGAAAATTTTCAGATTTTAATTGATAGTTCAGTTTTAGGGTAATCTTAAAACCGAGAGGTATTTTTTAGGGAGGAAAATTTTTATTCCTTGGTAATTTTTAGGGTGTTTTAGGGATTTTTCCGACTTTCATCCCTACCCTTTTGACCCCGAGGTACCACCACCCC
>JAOBAT010078896.1:0-10890 GCA_026413305.1 Hydrozoanthus tunicans | reverse complement strand
TAATCGTTTCTTTTTTA
The DNA here is from genome assembly GCA_026413305.1 of Hydrozoanthus tunicans. Classification (NCBI taxonomy): domain Eukaryota; kingdom Metazoa; phylum Cnidaria; class Anthozoa; order Zoantharia; family Hydrozoanthidae; genus Hydrozoanthus; species Hydrozoanthus tunicans. Next base: position 10,873 of record JAOBAT010078896.1, on the reverse strand, counting down.
GATAAATACTTCTTACAATTTATGATGCAGAAGATCTTGCCAAGTTTCAGGCTTCATGACATTTCCAGGTTTTAGAGATTGAGGTGAAAAATAGGGATTATGTTCAGTAAGTATCGAAAAAGATGTATTAATCGTTTCTTTTTTAGATAAATACTTCTTACAATTTATGATGCAGAAGATCTTGCCAAGTTTCAGGCTTCATGACGTTTCCAGGTTTTAGAGATTGAAGTGAAAAATAGGGATTATGTTCCTGATAATCTCTCGATCTCCATTCCTTTTCACATCAAATGTACAACCTCAAAAAATTGGAGTAACTTTTGTCCAAGCTTTGCAGCTATTGTAATCATTCCATATGACACCAAAGCCATTGGTCTTTTATTCCTTGTAACGATTTCTTTTTATGTGACATCGTAACTATTGCGGTTTTGGCAATCTTTCAACGGGATACCAGAGCTACAACCCAAGTTTCTTGGAACTAAAGCTGTTGTAAATTGCTTGTGTTTGCCATAACTCTCTCTAATTTAAAAACTTAAAACATACAAATCCATTTGTGTGCATTAACACAAACCTGTGACTCAAAATTTAATACAAACCTTCTTACAACTTCACTCAGGTCGATGTTTGCTGCCCTTGGGATCAGAGGACAAACGTCTTCCCGACCAGGCTTTCACAGCTTCCACGTGGTACAACTACGCCTATGGCCCTGAGCGAGCCCGCTTGAACCAGCGGTCTGGTCATGGCTATTATGGCGGATGGTATGCTCGTACACAAAACCAACGCCAGTGGCTCCAAGTTAACCTTGGAAAAGTAACGAAGATTACAGGATGTGCAACACAAGGAAGATTCGATGGAAATCAGTGGGTGCGGCGGTACAGGATCTCTTATAGTAAAGATTGCAAGAAGTTCTATCCCTATAGGCGACAGGTAAGCAATGAGGAAAAAGATGAAAAGTTACGCGCTTACCATGGATAAACATTGGGTACCATGCAAAGAGAGACACTTGAAATATAACAAACTATAAGGAATTGGTTAATAAGTTATCTATAAACCTTGCTCAACAGCTCGATAATCATTATCATTAGCAGTTTATTCATAAGGTACTGTGTAAACCATCTAAAGCAAAGTATCCCAAAACGGTAAATAGTTTGAATCAGGAGTAAAAATAGATCGCATGGTGAGATCGTCCGGGTACGTGTAATCCTGAGATGGAATGTTGTCGATGTTAGTGAATGACGTTTCGGTAACCTGTGCGGAAGTCATCTTTAGGAAGTCATCTGAAGATGACATCCGCACAGATTGTCGAAACGTCATTCACTAACATCGACAACAGTCCTTCTCAGAACTATACTAACCCGGACGATCTCACCACACGATCTAAAGTATCCCAACTCACTTCTTAATAATTATAACTTGACTGTGTTCTTAAAGCGGAGGGGTAGGCGCATTGGTAAGATCTCTGCCTCCCAATCCTGAGGTCCCAGGTTCGATCCCCAGCCTGGTCGAACTACTTTCCCGCTAAAGGTCACTCAGCTTTCCATCCTTCCGGGGTCGGTAAAATGAGTACCACTAGACATGGTCCTCTTTGAAGCGGCTGCCAATTGCACCTATGTATATGCTTCCTCTGGGGGTAAACACGCCTTTGAATATTCAGATAAAAAGGGCGCCATAAAAATGCACCACTTTACTTTTACCTTTCAATAAGCCTTGTCTAGAGCCTTCTGGCTTAGTGATACAATATAGAATAACATTCTTGCATTTTCCTCTCCATAGCCATCTTTCAACGGGAACTTCGACCGCTACACGGTTGTATCTCACAGATTTGTTACACCGTTAGTGGCGCGCTGCGTGAGATTCCACCCATTGTCGTGGTATTCTGCCATATCTATGAGGGTGGAGCTGTATGGATGTGTTTCAGGTATGATAATACTCATTTATTTTTATTTTGGGCGCACGAGGGGGCAAGATGAAACGAATCCTGCAATCTAATTGGTTCCATAAATGGGTTGAACCCGCCATCTTGCCCGAGGTCAATCTGAAGATAGGTCTTTCATAAAACGACTCAAAAGTCAGGGGAAAGATAAAAACGTTATTTGCTGGCTTAAATGTCTGTATATATAAAAAAACGTACTGTGCCATCGGTCTTTATACGGTCTTACACAAGACCTCTGGCACAGTTTCCTTCCATACGGACCTCCTGGCCGGCAAATAACATGTATATATAATAACTGAAACAATATTAAAAGTGATGGTACTACTTACAACAATACTAATAATATTGATAAAAGTAATATAACACTGATAAGTATTATATATAGAAAAATGAATGTTGTAAAATGTTGTACACACTTTTATGGAATGCAGATAAAAGATTGTTGTTGTTCCTTTTCTAAGCTTCTCATAACTTGTTTTTTCTAGCACGTTTCTGCAACCATCCTTTGGGTCTGCAAAACGGAAAACTCCCCAACAGCGCCTTCAAGGCTTCAAGTACATACCAGGCCAGGTACCCCGCCCGAACTGCTCGACTACTTCGCAGCACTGCCTGGGTGTCCAAACACAACAATCACAACCAATGGCTGCGTGTGGATCTGCGAAGAGCGACCGAGGTGACTGGTATTGCTATCCAGGGTGCTGAAAACCAACACTGGTGGGTCACCAGTTTCTGGTTGTTCTTCAGTGGAGACGGGGTTTACTTTGCTCCTTATAGGAAATGGGGAAGCAACAAGGTAATTCAAAAACAACGATGATAATATTAAAGTAGTAATAGTAATTTGTTGGCGGCGTAGTGGCAGAGCAGTTATTGTGTTCGGCTCGTAATCCTAGGGTCGCGTGTTCGAGCCCCGGTCAGACCACTGTGTTGTGTCCTTGAACAACACACTTTACCCGAATTTGTTCCAGTCGACTCAGCTGTATAAATGAGTACCAGTTCTGCTGGGGGCTAACCTGCGATAGATTAGTGTCCTGTCCAGGGAAAGTCAAAGACTCTCATCCGCTTAACACAACAGAAACCGGAGATGAGCCCGACGGTAGGCTCAAGAAAGGATTTAGCTTTTTTTTAGTAGTAATAGTGATGATGACATAGATGATGATTATACCAACAAAAACGGTAGCGATAGCAGAGTAAATAACGGGGGCAGTAAAATTAAGTAACAAACAATTTTTTTGGTATTTCGTAAAGAAGATGATTATCTAAAATCAAATCAACTGTTTGTTTAATTAATCATACGACAGATATCAAATTGCACTGGGTATATGGCCTGATACCCGTCTTTCAATTACCACGTGATGCGGTTCATCCAATAAAATTGCAATAGATGTGGGTCCTGTTATTCAAAGGTTGATTAGGACTAACCAAGGTTTGAGTTTTGTTGCCAAACTGACAGAGACTAATTTAAGCTGTAGTTTTGAAAAAGACAGTCTTCCGTGTAAATTACGGGTACCGTAAAACTTTCCTTAGAAAAGGAATTCCAGCTTGAAATGGTTAAAGCTAACACAGCCCTGGTTTCAAAATGTAACAACAAAGGCTTAAATGATTTTATCTTAGTTTTATCCCAGTTCTGGTTTCAAGTTGAAATTAATTAAATAACTTTTCCTAGTAACATAAACATTTCTATGCGTATTTCCTAATACAGTTGTTCCAAGCAAACCGCGATCGCAAATCTATAAAGCCAATGGCGATCAACCCTTCGATTCTGTGTCGATACTTGAAGATACAACCAAGAGGATGGAGATCGCGTATTGCTATGAGGGTGGAGATTTATGGCTGTCCACACAGTATGTTGTTTTCTTTTATACTTATATCCCTAGAAAGAGATAGAGTTAAGTAAAAACAAGTATGTTGTTGTTACACGGTGCAACGCCTTTATATTTCATAATCCGCAAAGGTTGCACACAAGTTTCAGCTAAAAATTGCAACGTTTAATATCACTGTGAAACTTGGTTTGTATCGTTGTTGCACACACTAAATAGCTGATTAATAGTTAAAGATAAATGTAGTCTTTGTAAACTCAAGCTTATCATTATGCAAGTAGAGCTCTAATACTAGACTTTTCGCTTGTAATAGACATTGCATCTGCCTTAAGATCATTTCTTTGAAATAGAATCTACACTTAGATTTTTGTCAAACTTTCGCCATTTGTCAATCACTATATGTAAACTCCAAAAATGGAATAAAAAAGGGGGGTGCCCATGTTAACTTTTGAGATATAATTGACACAAACACTCCCTCCAGGGCCAAGTTTCTTTTATTGTAAGCTTGATGTTAAAACTATAGATTCCACATGTTGCCAACCAAGAAAACATCAAGGAACATAAGAAAAGTAAAGGAAAATAACGTAGAGAGTTCTTTTAGACTAAAAGAAAAATTTTCAAGTGAGTTTTAGAAAAAACGTTTTTGATAAGGAAGAACTTTCATGCATTTTTGTTGTTGCTATGGTTCTTGTACCTAAAAGCTAAAGAAGCAATATACTCTCGTTTATGATTCTCATATTTTTTCATTTTTTTTTCCGTGTTTGCAACACTGTCCTGTTGAGATTTGATTGATTGAAGAAAAAAAATGTGGGGTACCAAAACATGTGCTGTTTTTCCCCAATTCCGAGGGGAGACTGGGACTGGGCTTAGCACTCACTAGAATAGATTATGATAAAAAAGTGTAAACAATTCAAAGTTTATATTATGCGCAATAAAGATACGCAATGACCTTAAACTAGCATTCATTACTAGCATTCATTACTATCCTTTGAAAAATTAGTTAGTTCTTCAGTAAACAGGACTGAACTGAAATCACAAGTTTTAGCTAAAAGTTTCAGCGTGTAACAGTGGCTTAAGTTTTCCCTCATCAACGACTACTATTCTTCTTTCCACAGATCGTTGCGACATGCCCCTTGGTCTCGAAGACAGACGGGTGGCAAACCCCACCATGACAGCTTCAACATACTATAACTACTATCTCGGACCATGGAACGGAAGGCTGCATTCACGGCGTGAAGGCAGATATGGAGCATCGTGGTCTGCAAAGAGAAGCGACAGAAACCAATGGTTACAGGTTGATTTTGGAGCCTTGACGAGAGTCGCGAGAATTGCAACACAAGGACGACAGAACAGTCACCAATGGGTGAAGAGTTACACCGTTAGTTACAGCAGAAAGGGAGTTAACTTTACTCCTTATAAGGAAAGAGGACAAGTCAAGGTATATGCTACATCTTTATTTCTTATAAGAAAAAGAGACGAGTTAAGTTTTTATAGAGTATTTTTCTTAAAAGAAAAAAGAAGACAGGTAAAGGCGTTATAATTAACTTTATTCCTAACAAGAAAAGGGGGTCAGATGAAATTCGTATCTCCACGCGGCCATACAATATACCCTAATTTTTGAAAGTTTCTCAAACAAAACGCAAACACACTAGCTCGTGAATTTCAATCAATTGGGTTTTTTTATTACTTTTTGGCTGATATTCGTTTCAACAAGCCTTTAAATACAAATAATTCTTTTTCCTTCTTCCAAATCTTCTTAAGTTTGACTGAAATATATAGTGAAGTGGATTCTTATTGGAGTAGTAGTCTGTCCTTACAAGTAAAACCGACTTGACAGTAAAGCACATCACAACTACTGCTTATTTTTTGAAGAAAAGAATTTAACGGCACTTACGAGATTATTTGCCCATGAAAAGGAGGTCTAACGTATAACAAGATGTTGCCCAAGAAAAGGGGGCATATTATATCGTATCATGCCCGTTTGAAATCTCCATGGAAGAAAGATTGAGTGACTGATAAAAGTTGTTTGTCTTCTAGGTTTTCAGAGGAAACCACGAAAGAAACTTCGTCGTAACTAACAGATTCAGACACCAGATCACGACACGTTACATTCGTGTCCACCCAAGGACCTGGTATGGCTGGGTTTCCATGAGGCTGGAGTTCTATGGATGCACAGTCGGTACGTAGTGTAAGCCTCATATAGTTCATTTTTGATACGATTGTTGATCAATCGCACCAAGAATTTACTTTCTCGCGAGTCACCGCAAAATGATCAGTGTTTGTTTACACTCATAGAAGAAAATACAAATTGAATAAAACTGGTTAACACTAGCCTAAGTCATGGAAAAACATGAGCGTTGTGTCAATGAAGCCTGCGGCGCGGACGGTGAACGTGTCAAATTTATATACCAGTACCGAAGGTTATATTGGCTGCCACGAGGGCTGTGTAAGTGCAACGTTACAGTAAAAACCCGCATAAAAATTAAACACTGAACAAGACTACCAAAACTCAACAGATGACATAATATTCAAGTACAAAATTGTTATAAATGGATGGAACCAACTTCAAAATTATGTCAATAATACCACATTGGAGGAGGGGTAGCTTATACCTTACTAGACGAAATAAAACTAAGCGATATTAGTAAAAAACCAACCAGTATATTATCACATATACAAATGATGCAATCTGATTGGCTAAACCTACTCACTGTCTATTTTATTGAGCGATGGGCATTGAGTAGAGAAACGGCTAGTGTTTATAAACAAAAAAAACAGTGGCAGATTCTTTAAACACTTGTTAATAATTTTATCGGTTTAAGTTCGAAAGCAGAATACTAGTTGGTTTCAACTAAAACAATTAGACTACTCATTGCCGTTTTCTATGAATTTAATAGAAAACTCGTGGACAAACTCTTCCTCGTAATCTTGATGTTAATAGGAGATTGATACTTTAAAAACAAGAATATAGTTATTGTGAATCGCTTTAAATGTAAATTAAGGAAACTAGTCGTTACTGCTTAACAAAGGGAACACATAAACGTTACAGGTCCTCGTTGCGACAAGGTTCTTGGAATGCAGAATGGCCGAATCCGTAATAACCAAATCACTGCCTCTTCACGATTCGATCGTTACCACAGCGCCTGGCGCGCACGCCTTAATCACCCCAAGAGAGGAAACTACAAAGGGGGCTGGTCAGTTAAGCATGCCACGAGATATCAGTGGCTTAAGGTCGATTTCGGACGCCCAACTAGAGTTGTCATGATTGCTACTCAAGGAAGACAAGACCATCACCCACAGTGGGTGAAGCAGTATTATCTGTCGTACAGTCAGGACGGTATTCACTGGGCAGAATATAAGATCAACAGTGCAAGGAAGGTGAGTTGTGTGTTATGCTATGCTGAAGAGACGAAGACAAGAACAGGTTAAGACAAAGTGAAGCTGTTAGAGTTAAGAAAACTCTTGTTATTTTGATTATTTCGAAGCTAGTATTGTTAAATTAGACAGTATTCAATAATTGAACCGAAAGAAATGCACGGGACGGTATGGAGTGATGGTAGATATGACTAGAATAGTCAGAATAGAATAGCACAAAATAGAATAGAATGGAATTAACAGAACAGAATAGAGTTTAATAAAATAGAATAGAACAGAATAGAACAAAATGGAATAAAACGGAATATAACGCAGCAGAACAGAATGGAACAAAACAGACTAAAATAGAATAAAAAGAATAGATTCTAAAGAAAATGATTAAGTAGAATAGAAAAGAAAAAACAGAACAGAACAGCACAGAACAAAACAGAATATAACGCAACAGAACAGAATGGAACAAAATAGAAAAAATAGAATAGAAAAGAATAGAATAGAACAAAATAGAATCGAACAGAATAGAATAGAGCAAAATAGAATAATGAGAATCGAATAGAATAGAGCAAAACATAACAGAAAAAGAAAGGAAAGTAAAAGCGGAAGCTTTAAGGCAACAAAACATGCAGAGTGCATCGCATGCTTTATTTGTTTTTTTGTGATTGGCTTACAATAATTAAAACCACTCTGTTCTGTAGTACTTCCAAGGAAACCGAGATCAAAACTCAGCGATGCGCCACAAGTTGTACCCTCGCATCAAGGCTCGCTATATCCGTATTCACCCATGGACCTGGTACCGCTGGATCTCCATGAGGGCAGAGTTTTACGGATGTCCAGAGGGTAAGCGACACACCCTGTGAATATCATAGAATCAAAAAGAGGAGATGTTCTTCTGCCTTGTTGTCGGGCTATTTTTACAATTTTTGAAACAATTTTAAAGGCTTTAAAAATATACTTTTAAAGATAAAACCGGCGAGCAGCACTTCTGCGAGCTTGTTGTAAGACATGTTTCTCCTGTTCGAGCTTAGCTAATTTATTGTTCTCCTTTTAGCAAGTAAGGCTAAAAAGCACTAATTCTTATCATTCTTTCCTCCGTCTTGTTGTGTGCAAGTTCCAACTCCCTTTTAAAGCTACAGCTTGCTCTCTTTTGCCATTTTTTTTTATCACATTTAGGCAAGAGTCTGTAAAATTTGCTTTTAGTTCTAGAAACATTAAACAACGTTTTTATCCCCAACGTTTTCAATATAAAATATTTTATATTTTTTACGTGCCTCTATAATAGGCCTTATGCATGTTGACGTCAAACTAGTCAATTTCATTCCCAAACCTCGTATTCAAAAGACAGATTGAGCATTTTGCACGTGCAAACCGTGTTCACGAAGGAATTCTTTTCATTTGTGGACGCTTTGGGATTTGATTTAAGAAAAAAATTCACATTTTCGTGATTCGAAAGCGAGGCTTTGGAGTGTCTGACGTAAACATACATAAGGCCTATAGGAGGACGAAGGAATGCGTGTGTGTGCGAAGGGGGTTTGGGGCGAGTGGGGGAGGGATGGTATGTAAATCAGTGTGAAGCATCCTTGACACAATTCAAAACAACTGACAAAGGAAAATTTGTGTAGATCGCTGTTCAATGCCCATGGGAGTGGAGGACAAACGAATAACCGCCGGCCACATGAGTGCCTCGTCGTACTACAACAGTGCTTATTCACCGGACTATGGTCGATTAAACAGCGTGTACTCCTGGGGTGCGAAAGCAAACAACCATCACCAGTACCTACAGGTGTATCTTGGTGGCCTGGCCAAGATCAAAGGCTGGGCGACACAGGGTCGTTCGAATGCTAACTACTGGGTCAAGAGCTATTACGTGTCGTACAGTCGTGATGGCATGACCTTCGTTAAGTACACTCAAAACAAGAGGCTTAAGGTTAGTTCTTGAACACATCAGTTCGTGCGCACCTGAAGTATGTTATAGTAATACGCCAGTCTAATAATGACCTCAAAGCCATCATTCATTTAGGGGTGTTGCACATGCGCGCTAATGATATGAAGACAGCCAGCAAAATGGCTCTGTGGCCTCATTGTCCAAGGAAGTAAAGCTGGCGCCTGAGAGGCCGTGGGCTTGTTTATCAGTCAGTCAGTTTATCGACGAAATTAGTCAAACTGATGATCTAGTGGTTTGGTCAGTAAAACTAAACCAGTCAACAAGTCATTCAGCCAATCAATCAATCAATCAGTCAATTAATCAATCAATCAATCAGTCAGTCAATTAATTAATCAATCAGTCAGTCAATTAATCAATCAATCAATCAATCAGTCAGTCAATTAATTAATCAATCAGTTACTCAATCAATCAGTCAATTAATCAATCAATTAATCGATCAATCAATCAATCAATCAGTCAATTAATCAATCAATTAATCGATCAATCAATCAATCAATTAGTCAATTAATCAATCAATCAATCAGTCAGTCAATCAATTAATCAATCAATCAATCATCAATCATTCAATCAGGACATTCCCTTATTCAAGCACTTAATCAGAATCAGTGATTTACTCATTTAAAGTGCATACAACGCTAAAAACTTTTTTGGGATCAAATCATTTTACATACACTTTAAATTACTTCTGGAAAATAAATTTCGAAATTTGGTCAAATTGGTTTTTTCTACAGTGGCCTGAACTAGCAAAATTTTCAGACTTCTTATTTTACGACTGCGTTTTCGGGGGAATGGGTTGCGACGTCATTCCCGACTTAAAAAATTGAGCAAGTGAGATCTTTCTAAACGCAAAGGTACAAAATAACTGAGAACTGTATGAAAAATTGGAATGTACTTCTGAATGAAAAGTCTCTGATTCATTTGTGTCCATCTTGCTGTGTTTTGATACAGAGACGTCCGGGAATGACGTCATAACCAAGTTTCCAAACACTTTTAGTGGTACTGACAAGAGAAAGTTGTTGGTGTTGTAAGCACTTTAATTAGCTGATTGTCTATCAGACAGTCGCTAGGATAACTTATCAGAAAATCAATCAAACATTAATTCATTCATACAATCACTCAATCTGTTAGTTTATCAGTTGATCAAATTTCGGCGCCTTCCTTTTTCCGCTAATTATTGTGAAAGGCAGTTATCGATTTTTTTTCTTTGGAAAGAAGAAACCTTGTTTGAATGTCACCCTGGCGCTTGCTTTTTCGAACTAGCCAAACGCTTCCCTCGCCCCGTTATTGAATAAACACTCTTGCATGCATACTCCGTATGGGCAAGAATTCAGGTGTTAAAAGCGGACGGGCCTAATAAGAGAACCCAGTTATTGAACCTTGAAATATTTGACGGTCCAGAATACAATTCGATGTTCTTGCGTGCATGTATTTATACTTTCTTCCTTTTACCAATTGCATTTTGACTACATGTAAAACAAGAGCATGTTTCAAACAGTGCTACAGAAACCTTTCTCAGACTTGTTATTCCGCTTCACAGATATTTTCCGGCAACACCGATCGAAACAGTATTGTCCATAAAGAATTTAGACGACCAGTTTATGCGAGGGCAATTCGCTTCCACGCCAGGTCTTGGCAACGCTGGATCTGCATGAGAGTTGAGCTGTACGGCTGCGAAGGTGAGTCTAAGAACCCGTATGTATGATCTAGGGCGCCCGAGACAAACTTGTCCTTGAGCAAAGGGCTGAGCTCAGGGGTTTCACGCGTTCAGTTGCCAATCATCCGCCGTCGAGTTAACATCCGATAAAAGTCCGT